>CAOKZL010002967.1:0-139875 GCA_948472985.1 Iguana delicatissima
TTTTTAAAGATATACAATTCCAAATCCTTAAGAAGAGACAATAATACAAACCTTTGGCCAATTTGTTGATGAAATACAAGATAAACTACAGATGGGAGAAGATTGAGGGAATCTCTTTCAATTATAAACAACAGCAATACAGAATTAACTCGGTCTACAAGGCCAAAGAAATGATGGAAAGACTGAAGAAGGACTTTCAGAAGACACCAGAATCAGACAAAGACAACGAACAACAAACTTTGGAAGGAAAAAAAGAGGAAAGAGAAATACAGAGGCAAGGACAAGAAGCTGAAGGGTCAACAAGACAAATATTGGATTCAGAACAAGAAACTGAAGAGGAAGGAGAGCTAGTAGGAGAGATATTACAGTAACAATACGATTGGATTGCATAGACTTAAATAAAATAGCAAAAATGGGGCTCAAAATATATACTTGGAACATTAAAGGATTTAACTCGGAATATAAAAGAAGACAAATATTCCATCATTTGGAAAAGCAAAAATTGGACATAATTTGTTTACAAGAAGTTCGAATAAGAACTCAAGATTTGAAATTTGTACAGAATCCCAAACTAGGCAGTTGTTTTGTGACTACAACTGACCAGAAGAAAAGAGGTGTATTGATATATGTGAATTCAAGATATGGTGCAAAAATAAAATTTCAAGATAAGAACGGACGTTATCTTGTGGTAGAAATTGATACAAAACAACACAAGATATTAATAGTAGGAATATATGCACCCAACGGAGCTAAAGGATAATTTTTTCCTAGAATAAATGCTGAAATACAAAGATATGTACAAGACACAGGCAATCCAAATGTGGTGGTTTTTGGGGATTTTAATGGAGTAGTGAATCCTGCAGTGGACAGAACACTGCAGAAATTGATACCATGAAATAACGGAAAATTACCTAAAAGTATTTTCCAGATGATGGATGATTTAGAGTTATACAATGTTTGAAGATATAAAAACGGACAATCAGATGGGTATACATTTTTTTCAGACAGACATAAATCTATGTCCAGAATTGATATGATTTTGGCATCTAAAGAACTGCTTTTGAAGACACATGAAATAGACAATCCTCCAAATTTGTGCTCAGACCATTTCCCGCTACAAGTGATTTTTAAGGTCATGATCAGAGAGAGAACATGGAGGATGAATGAAGAAATTTTTAACAAGGAAAAGTACATTCAAAAAGCAAAAACAGAGTTAATTAATTATTTCAATGAAAATATGACAGCTGAATTGCCAATGAAGACAATATGGGATGCAAGTAAAGCTGTGATGCGTGGGAACTTTATCAGATGGTCTGCTGAAATTAATAAGGAGAGGAGGCATATAGAAGAAACGATTTTGGGGAACATGAAAGAACTGGAGAAACAGATGAGGAAAAACCCGACAGACAATACTATAAGACAAAAGATTAAGGTATGTTACGCAGAATTAGAATCATAGAATCATAGAAATGTAGAGTTGGAAGAGACCACAAGGGCCATCCAGTCCAACCCCCTGCCATGCAGGAAAACCCTCAAAGCACTCCCGACAAGTGGCCATCTAGCCTCTGCTTAAAAACCTCCAAAGAAGGAGACTCCACCACACTCTGTGGCAGCACATTCCACTGCCGGACAGCCCTGACTGTCAGGAAATTCCTCCTGAGGTTCAGGCGGAATCTCCCCTCCTGCAGCTTGCATCCATTGCTCCTTGTCCTGGTCTCAAGAGCAGGAGAAAACAAGCCCACTCCCTCCTCGACATGACATCCCTTCAAATATTTAAACATGGCTATCATGTCCCCTCTCAACCTTCTCTTCTGCAGACTAAACATACCCAGCTCTCTAAGTCTGTCCTCATAGGGCGTGGCTTCCAGGCCCCTCACCATTTTGGTTGCCTTCCTCTGGACCTGCTCCAGCTTATCCATATCCTTCTAGAATTGGGGTGCCCAGAACTGGACACAGTATTTAAGATGAGGTCTAACCAATGCAGAATAAAGTGGTACCAATACCTCCCTCGATCTAGACACCATACTCCTATTGATGCAACCAAGAATTGCGTTGGCCTTCTTGGCTGCCGCATCACACTGCTGACTCATGTTCAGCTTGTGGTCTATGAAGACTCCTAGATCCCTTTCACACGTACTGTTAGCCAGCCATGTGTCCCCCATCCTATATTTCTGCATACCATTTTTTCTGCCTAAGTGTAGGACCTTACATTTCTCTCTGTTGAAATTCATTTTGTTAGCCTTGGCCCAGCTCTCCAATCTGTCCAGGTCCTTTTGAATTTTGTTCCTGTCATCAGGCGTATTAGCAACCCCTCCCAATTTGGTGTCATCTGCAAATTTGATCAGCGTGCCCTCTATTCCTTCATCCAAGTCATTAATGAAGATATTGAACAGCACCGGGCCCAGGACAGAACCCTGTGGCACCCCGCTAGTCACTTCTCTCCAGGATGAGAATCTGCCATTGGTGACCACCCTTTGGGTACGGTCAGTCAACCAGTTACAAATCCACCTGACAGTAGCCCTGTCCAGTCCACATCTTACTAGCTTCTTTGCAAGAATGTCATGGGGAACTTTGTCAAAGGCCTTACTGAAATCAAAATATACTACGTCCACAGCATTCCCTTCATCTATCAAGCAAGTAACTCTATCATAAAAAGAGATAAGATTAGTCTGGCATGACCTATTTTTGAGAAATCCATGTTGACTTTTCGTAATTACGGCATTGTTTTCTAAGTAATTAGAAACTGACTGTTTGATGATCCACTCCAGGATCTTTCCAGGTACTGATGTCAGGCTGACTGGGCGATAATTATTTGGGTCCTCTTTTTTTCCCTTCTTGAAGATGGGGACAACATTTGCCCTCCTCCAGTCTGCCGGAACTTCTCCGGTCCGCCAAGAGTTTTCAAAGATTATAGCAAGAGGTTCCGCAGTGACCTCTGCTAGTTCTTTTAAAATCCTAGGATGCAATTCATCTGGCCCTGGAGACTTGAATTCATCCAGTGTGGCCAGGTATTCCTGTACTACCTCTCTATCTATTCTGTGCTGCATTTCCCCCACTTCCTCACCTGCTCCCCAACCGCCAGGTTGAGTGTTTTTATCCTTTTGGGAAAAAACTGAGGCGAAGAAGGTGTTGAGGAGTTCTGCCTTTTTTCTTCCTCCTGTTATTAATTCACCATCTTCCTTGCGCAGTGACCCTATCGTCTCCTTCTTTTTCCTTTTGCTGCGGACGTATTTAAAAAAGCTCTTTTTATTGTTTTTAATGTCTCTGGCCAGCCTAAGTTCGTTCTGTGCTTTAGCCTTTCTGACCTTCTCCTTACATCTCCTGGCTACTTGCTTATAATCTTCTTTGGTGATTTCCCCCTTCTTCCATTTCCTGTACATGTTTTTCTTAATACTTAGCTCAGCTGAGAGCTCTTTAGTCAACCATTCCGGTTTGTTCAGATGCCTTCCATTTTTCCTCCTTAATGGCACAGTTTTAGCCTGTGCCTTCAGTACCTCCCTTTTAAAGAACTCCCATGCCTCCTGAACTCCTTTCTCATTGACTATTCTTGACCACGGGATTTCAGCCAGCAGCTCCTTCAGTTTACAGAGGTCTGCTTTTTTAAAATCTAAGACGAATGCCTGGCTACACTTGCCTTCTCTTCCCCACTGAATGCAAAATTCTAATAGGGCATGGTCACTCTCTCCTAAAGATCCAACCAGTTCTACGTCATTAACAAGGTCTTCCCTGTTGGTCAGGATCAGATCCAGAATATTTGATCCCCTTGTCGCCTCTTCCACCTTCTGGACCATGAAATTGTCTGCAAGACAAGCAAGAAACTTGCTGGACCTTGCCGCCTTTGCAGAGTTTGACTGCCAACATATATCCTGGTAGTTGAAATCTCCCATTATTACTGTATCTCTCCTTTTTGAATGTACAGTCATTTGGTCTATGAAAGCGCCATCGAGGTCCTCAGTCTGGCTTGGAGGTCTGTAGTGAACCCCCACTATAATATCCCTATTGTTTCTCGCTCCCTTAATTCTTACCCAGATGCTCTCGACCTGGCTTCCGGTGTTCAAGTCATGGATCTCTTCACAGGTGAAAACATCCTTGACATATAAGGCTACTCCTCCTCCTTTCTTATTTGGTCTATTTCTACAAAATAGGCTATACCCCTCTATTCCTACATTCCAATCGTGAGACTCATCCCACCAGGTCTCAGTGATGCCTATCAAATCATATTTATTTTGCTGTACTAGGAGTTCAAATTCATCTTGTGTGTTTCCCATACTCCGTGCATTAGTGTAGAGACACTTAAGTCCCCGTGCCCTTCCTGCAAGTCTCATAGCATTGTTTCCACCCCTCCCACGATTGGATGCTATTCCTACTTGGCCAACATCATTTGGGCCTTTTTCCCCTGCACTTGCCGAGTCCTTGTCCTGAATAATCTTGTCTCCCTCCCCAGTTGTACTTAGTTTAAAGCCCTCCTAATCCCCCTTGTGAGACTGTTTGCAAAAACGTTCCTGCCAAGTTTCGTGAGATGCAGCCCATCCCTTGCCAGAAGCCCATGTTCCTGGAATTTCAAGCCATGATCCAAAAAGCCAAACTGTTGGCGGTGACAAAATGTGCAGAGCCAGCTGTTGACCTCTACTATTGTCCTTTCCCTTCGTGCACCATATCCTTGAACAGGGAGGATTGATGAAATGACCACCTGCGCACCAAGGTCCTTAAGCTTTCTCCCCATAAGCTCGTAGTCCTTTGTGATGTGGTGAAAGCTGCGCTTCACCGTGTCATTGGTTCCAACGTGAACCAAAACGAGGGGCTTACGGTCAGTGGGCTTGACCAGCCTGGCTAGCCTCTCTGTTACGTGGTTTATCCTGGCCCCAGGAAGACAGCAGACCTCTCGATTGAGCTTGTCCGGTTTGCAAACTGCTGGTTCAGTTCCTCTGAGCAAGGAGTCCCCAACCACCAGAACTCGCCTCCTCTGAGGCCTGTCCGGGGTTCTTCGGCAAGCAGATTCTTCCAGGATTGCCTGGGCATTGTGATGAGGCCGGGAGTGCTGGTCTTCCCGATGTTGGATGCTGTCCTGTTGGTGTTCAAGTTCCAGTTGCCGAAGTTGGATTCCTTCTTGCTGATGTTGTGTTCCCTCCTTCTGGTGTTCCTCATCATTCACAGCACCAAGAACGTTGAAGCGATTCTGTAGTTTGAGAGTCTCTGTTTCCTTCCTGGCCCTTCTACTTCTCCGTGTGACATTCCTCCAAGCATCGCTTTCCTGGCTCATGGAACTGATTTCCTCATCAGGCAGCTCCTCCGCATATCCGGTCTTCAGGAAGGTCCTCTCTGCCCTATCTAAGAAGTCCTCACCTTCCCTAATAAGATGAAGATTAGAAACCTGTGCCTCCAGCTGCCGCACCTTGACCTCTAAGAAGGTGACCAGCTTGCACTTGCTGCAGGTGTACCCGACCACATATTGTGGCAAGGAAAGGAACATGCCACAAGTGCTACAGGTGACAGCAGCAGCTCCCTCACCTTCCATACTTGATAATACAGAGAACAGAACAAGAAAACAAAAACAAAAACTGGGCCTCCTTTCTTAATTTGAGCTGTATAAGCTATGTCTGCTCAGCTAACTACCAAGCTCAGTTGAACTCTTCCTAAATTTGTTCAGTCGCTATAAGGATCGGTTGTTCCTAAACTTGAATGATTGAACTTGAAGGATTGAAGTAGATGAATGAACACAGAGAAATAAGCAAAAAAACTCAGCCCCACAATCCTGCAAAAACACCTATCAAAGTTGTCTTCACAGACCCAGCTTACCTTCTGCTCTCTCCTCTGGAAGTCAGCAAGAAGACTGCTGGGAGTTCCTAATAAAGCCTCCTTCCCCTAGCTGGCTCCTCCCCCTAGCTTGATTAACTCTCCCTAGTTTGATTGACAGTTAACTGACTAACTAACAAACAATTAGCTGACAATAGGCTGTGAGCTCAGGGAGAGCACATGGCCAGCGCAAGCAAAAAAACAACAACAACAACACAGAGAAATATTGAATCAATTAAATTTGGGAGAAATAGAGCAACAGATGCACAGACTAAAACATACTTTTTTTGAACAGGCGAACAAACCTTCTAAACTTTTGGCCAGTTTATTGCGAAAAAGAAGATCAAGAAATATAATAACAGAAAGGGAAAGACAACAAAGCAAGAGGAGATGAAACAGCCATTCTACTCATATTACATAAAGCTATTAAGTAATATCTCTTCAACAAAAAATCAAAGAGAATTGGAAGAATATTTGGAGAGGAAGAATAAAATCAGATTTTCAGAAGAATAGAGAGAGACTTTAAACAAACCAGTATCGATGATGGAGATAGTAGAAACTATCAGAAACACAAAGAATGACAAATCCCTAGGACCTGATGGCTTTACAGCAAAGTATTACAAAATCTTGAAACATGAACTCTCAATTCCACTTCAAACAACAAAAATGAGATAAAGAAGGATGGATTACCAGAAACATGGAAAGAAGCTAATGTAGTATTGATTCCAAAAGAAGGAAGAGACGCAACGGATGTTAAGAATTACAGACCCATTTCATTACTAAACATGGACTATAAGATTTTGCCGCTATTCTGGCAGAGAGACTTAAAAAAGTTCTTCAAGAACACATTCATGAAGATCAGAATGGCTTTTTACCTAAGAGAATGATACGCGACAATATCAGGACAGTTTTAAATATAATTGAATATTACGAAAAACATAATGAAAGAAAACTAGCCATGGCATTTGTTGACACAGAAAAGGCATTTGATATGGTCAATTGGTCATTCTTGAAGATGACTATTAAGCAAGCACAAGCGGGAGAAAAATTTATTTCATGGATTGAAGCAATATATTCTCAACAAATGGCGAGACTAATTATAAATGGAGAATGCACCAAACGGATTGAAGTAATGAGAGGAACAAGGCAGGGTTGTCCCCTATCACCTCTGTTATTCATTATGACATTAGAAATACTCAACAATAATATAAGAGAAGATACGACAATAAGAGGAGTTCAGATAAAGAAATATCAATACAAACTCAAAGCCTTTGCAGATGACTTAGTACTTTTTCTTGATGATCCCCTCAAGAGTGTTCAAAGATTGATGGAAACTAATCACGAGTATGGAGATTACTCCGGTTTCAAGATTAATAAGGAAAAAACAGTGTTCATAACAAAAAACATGAGGGAGAAAGAAGAGGCTGAATTCAAACAAACAACAGGATTTAATAAAGGACAGAAAGCCAAATATTTAGGAGTTTGGATTACAAAAAGAAACAGCGAATTGTATCACAACAACTATGATAAAAAATGGAAGGAGATAACTCAAGATTTGGCAAAATGGACTCAACTTAAAATATCCCTGTTGGGACGAATATCAGTGATAAAAATGAATGTACTTCCAAAAATGAACTATCTTTTTCAGAATGTGCCTATTATTACAAATATCAAACCTTTTGTTCAATGGAAGAGAGACATAACTAAATTTATATGACAAGAGAAGAAACCAAGAATTAAATGGAGAATTATGATGGATCCAACAGTGAGAGGAGGTCTAGGCCTGCCAGACTTACAGGTATATTACAAGGCAGCAGCACTCACTTGGATAAAAGACTGGATGAATCTTCAAAATATGGGAATGCTGGCGTTAGAGGGAGCTAAGAATGGGATGGCAAGCCTACATGTTCTATGGAAAAGCAGCAACAGATAAAGATTTTACGCATCATTTTGTAAGGAAATCGTTATTTAAAATATGGAGCGAATATAAAAAGAAGAACATAAGGCAGCTACCCAATTTGGTCTCCCCACAAGAAGCTTTCTTTGGAAGATGGACAGATACAGTCAAATGGCTATGATAAGAAGATTTACTAGAAACGACAGAGGATTGCAGTATAAAGATGAAATCAAGAGAGAATTTGGAAATTGAAGGAATAAAATTAAGCTGGTTTCCCTACAGACAGCTAAAGGAAAGATTTCAAATGGATGTAAAACTTATGGAATACAACAAAAGGAGAAAATCCAATTATTGCGATTGCTAAGAGAAGATCCACCACATTTATATCAAGAAATTTTACACCAAGAATGTGAGGAGGAGGAGGTGTGAGGAGGAGACAGTTAAAGCAGCAATGATACAATGGGCACAAAATGTCAGACATCCAATACAGTTAGAATGGTGGGAACAGAGCTGGGAACACAGAAATTTACCGCTGCTCAAAATTTAAAAGAAAATTATTACAAACTATTTCATAGATGGTACATGACACCAGAAGAATTAAAGACAATTTATAAGACGGGTACAGGGCAATGTTGGAAATGTCAAGAGAGTTCTGGTCATATGTGGTGGTCATGTCCCAAAGCAGAAAAATACTGGAAAGAAATACATAAGAAAGTATGTTCAATTTTGAAGATTCAATTTGGGATGATACCTGAACTTTACTTGCTAAACATGACACATATATTAGATGGAATGTCAGCGAAGAAATATTGGAGAATAATACTACATGGTGACGATGGCCCATGTCATACTGGAATGGGAATTCCAGCGTCATACTGGGTTCATGCCAGCCTCCCAAGCTTGACTCTCATCCTTGAAGAAGGCTGGCAATTTCCCAGCGTTATTAATTCTTGCTGCGACCACCCGCTGAATCCTGAAGTAACTGAACAGTACAGCAGGAGCCTGTTCAGTGGATTATCAATCCCTGTGTTTAAGGACCTTCCTTCCCTCCCATGTCCCCCCTTCTGAGTGAGAGAAGTCCTATCTAGCATGTGCCAAAGACTGGCGTGGGAATGGAGAGAAACAGAGGTTTTACAGAAAGTATTTAATCAAGGCATGCAAATAAACAAGACAATATCACACTTGAGAGGCTCCCCCCTCCCAGGCATGCTTAAGTTACAAGTAGTTACAAAAACAGATATAAAAGCACAGATACACTCTTAAGATCAGCCAACTTCCAAAATAATAAACAGCCCTAACGCGACTAACTACTTATTTCTAGTTACTCACAATTAGGTTATAGGCTTAGATGGTCTAAAAGAGACGGGAGGGGCCAGGAGACGAGGCATGGGGCCTCCAGCCTACAACTGGCCCAGATTCCATTGTTCTTCTTTGTTCTTCTCTGTTCTTCTCTCAGCCACATGGCCTCCCAGAAGTTTTATATTTCCTCCCTGGAAGTATCTCAAAGCATCTCCAAGATGCCCACCTCTTTCCCTTGTGGTTGGTCAGTTCTCACCCTGTGACCTGTGATGTCCAAGATGCCCACCTCTTTCCCTTGTGGTTGGTCAGTTCTCACTTGTGACCTGTGATGTTGACCCACACTAAAATGTAATCTAATCCCAAGACCTCATTAACCCTTGGTTTACCTTAAGAGGAAAGTATCTCCCTTTGCTGAGCCTAGATAATGGGAAGCCCCATTATCACAGCCCGTATTGAGTATGCACAACTTTGGAAAAATGAAATTATACCTACTATTGAACAGTGGTGGACAACTTTTATGGAAAATAGAAATGCGGACATTCTCACACAAAGATTAAAAGGGAAATCAGATGAAGACATTAATAAAGAGTGGAAGATTGTTATGGATTTGGGTTGGGTGTAGACAGAAGGCAATGCATAATTCATGATATCAATTACTATACAGGGTAATAATCATAGAAATATCATGTAACAAGTAAAGTAGAGAAATATAGCAGGAACTAATGAATTAAGTTTGATTATTAACATTTTATTGCGATACGCAGTATAACAAATAGAGGAAATATTAATAATTGTAATCCAGAAAGGAAAAGAAGAAAAAATAACATTGCATGTAAACATTGCAGAGATAATTGTTTGTTTTATTTGCTGAAACTTTAATAAAATTATATATATATAGAAAAAGAAAGTAGAATAATAGCACTATAACAGTCTAGTACAGCAATGGCTTGGGACTACATTTGACAGATTTTACCTATATAGTTCCTAAAGTTTTTTTCCTGATACAACTGTTACCCTGTAGACTGGGGGACCCGGGAGGGGCACCCAAACAACAAACCAAAATAAGCAAAATGGGGAAAATTAGTTGGAGCACTCTCTTGGCTAACGAGAGGCAGGGCAACGCAGCAGGATCTTTTATCCTATGTATACTGGTTCAGGTCAGTGAGGAGCCAAGCAGATTCAAAATACTAACAGTTTTTATTAAGCAAAGAAAATAAAACTCAAACACACCTAACTAGAGAGAGAAAGTTTAGAGAAATAAGCAATACGCCACCTGTCTGAAGTCCTGTAGACACCAATTGAAGATAAGGAGGGAAACCCGGCGAGTAGACCGAGGGGAATCTGTGGAGCTGAGCGGCAGCGAGGCAAGGACGAAGATCCAAACGGAGCTTCGAGTGATTTCAGCTTAGTGATTTCAAGTGATTTCAGCTCAGTCCAGTGAGAGTTCCGAAGAGCTCCCAAAGTGAGACAATTTTTATAGGGACAGAACGACCGCAGGCTAATCTGGTTTTTGCATGAGAACAATGAGTTTTAGGATAGAGACAAAGGCTCCGAAAGGTCAGGATTTACATGATTGAATTATGAACCAAATTGACAAAGGTATAGCTAGTATGCAGATGTGGCTAGCTCGGCCGTTAAGTGCTGGCTTGCCAAGGTGCTTTTGCAGACAAAGAACTCTTCTGTTTAGCAATGAAGGTGTTTGTTTCGGGCGGCAACCCACCTAAAGTGGAACTGGCTATGTCTGGTGAAAGATACTAGTCTCCCATGCCTAGCTCTGCGCTTGTCCGGTGGGACCTAACAAACACGCGGCTCATGGCAGGAAAAGGCCGAATTGTGATATCAAAATGATATCTTTTAGTTCACCAAAGACCAGACCAGAGTGCCATGATAACACAACAGTACAAAGACTTGTTGAAAAATTAAATGTTCTCCTCCTAAGAAAGGGTTAGGTAGCCTCACATAGGACAGAAACAGCCAGGATCTGAAGGACACTTACTTTTTCATTTGCTTGTGAAATTGAAACTGTATTGTCTGCATTTTATGGCACTTTGTTTCCCAGTTCCCACATGGCCAAAGAGAGAAGTGGCCTCTGCCTGCACCATCTTAACTGACAACAAAAACAACATCTTAAGACAAAATGTAGGCCTATGGCTCTAACATCATCATTTTTTTTCTTCTCCTGTATGATTTTTAACACATTTACCTGGTAAAGAAGTCAGTGGAGGTTGGAAAGCTTGCATGATGTTTTTTGTGGGTTTTTTAGCTGGCCCCATAAAGGTATCACTGTTTTGTGGATTTTGGAATTTGTTGTATTTAATTGTCCCTCAAGACTCTGCCATCAAGCCCGGGGTAAGATCATCTCTTTTATATCACTTGCATTGATGCACACAACTCACCACAGCCTCAAGACATTGGAAACCAGCTGCTGCAACACAATAGTGCTGATATCCAGTGCCCGGCTTATTTCAATTCACCTCTGCTGAGTTATTTCCAATTACCACAAGAGTGTCTGAGGAGTATTCCTGCATTTGCTGCTTTGTGAATCCTTTAATGTAAGTCAGGAAAAACAATCTGGAACACAGTGAAATATATTCAGAAGTCCATAAAACACAGAGGGCATTCTTATCACCAACAATGGCTGAAAGTTCCATCCACAATGACAGCAATCACTGAAATAAGTTAAATCCAGAGCTAGAAGGGAGAGAGGAAAGTCACCAGATTTTCTCTTGCCTTCCATATCTTCAGGTCTAGGAGCTGCTTCCTACTGCTATGCCCTTTTCAAGCAACGATTGGGAGAACATGTTTAATGGCTGATCAATGACAGCTTCATCTGATCAATCAGCAGGGCAGGGCCCCCAATTAATCAGGAAGGCCTAATTATAGTTGCTGGGGCTGCTGAGGAAAGACCCACTTCTTCATCAGGGATCCTGGGAGAGTCCTGCCAAAGAGAATGGGCAAAAAAAGCTCTCCCATCTAAAACAGAAGCCCTTTCCACAGCACCCTCCCATCTCACAATGGAGATCAGAGAAGGATAGGAGTGTGACGTGTCTGTGTGATGTCATTGTGGTCCCATCCTTCTCCTGTCTTGAAGCACCGCGATCACAGATTAAATCATTGACAGGAATGGGAAGGGGGAACCTCAGAAGGGAATGGGAGGGGGAGTGTGGGGGGCATTATTCCCTGGGTGGGGAGCATTATTCCTATTTTTTTTACTTTACAAGGATTCTGCACCCCGAACCTCACAAAAGTTGAGGGTCCACGGTACTAGTTATATCTAGGCTAAACTACTGAACCATGCCTTCTGTTGGACTTCCATTTGAGACAGTTTGGCACTCACCACACACAAGCCAACAAAGATAACAGCTACAATTATACATCTGCTGCCACCACAGATCTTACTGTGCCTGACCTTATCACAGACCTAGTAGTAATGTTGTGACCTAAGAGTAGTGTGTATGTTACAATTTTTTTAAAAATACAGGTTTAACAAGCAATTCTAATTATTTTAGGTGCATGAAGTTATGGTAGTTTGTAGTTTATGATGCACAACAGTTCTAAATGCTCTTCCCCAAACTAATCCCAGGATTCCATAGAATGTTGCCATGGCAGAGAAACTGAAATATAGTGCTGTGATTGTGTAGTATGTATGGACCCCAACATTCTGTTTACATGGTGGCCAATCAGTTGCCACTGGGAGCACATGAGTGCAACTGCCATCTTGTGCTCTCCATCAGTGATATACAGAGCCATACTGCTTGAGAAGAGGGCTTGTATCTACATGTATAAAAATGGGCTTGTGACAAGATGGTAGATATATGTGGATGTGGAGAGAGTTTCCTGACGGTAGACCAGGGCTTTGCAAGCTGGGTGGGTCTCAGGAACTGTTTTCTTGCTGGAATCCTCGTGGACTACCCAAACTGTCAAAAGCAAAAAATGATAGTGGGTGGACGTCTACTTCTGGCTTTCAAAGGTGGTCGAGTTTCTGTTTTTATTGTTAAAAAGAACTGGGAGGGGAGGGTACAGCCCCCTGGTAAATCCTGCAGGAAGGTTCCAGGAGAGGGAATTCATTCCCCTGCTTTTTTGGAAGGAAAAAGGCAACTGAGGATGCAGATGCTTCTTTTGAGGTTTCCTTTCCTTTCCTTTCCTTTCAAGTAACCTTTCAATTGTGTTGCGCTAAGATTTACTGCCTCTCCTGGAGAGCATCTAACCTCATTTGACCTCATTTTCTTACAAAGTTTGCAAGGCCAAACAACTGATGTAGTCACTGGTAAAGGCCATGCTATTGCTAACCTACAAATAGATTCTCCATTCCTTGGATTTCATCTTGGAAATATATCTATCAAGAGCAAGTAATTTGCTGTGCTGTTTACATATAGATATAAAAGCTGTAAAACTATACATATTTCTTCTGCACTGTTCAGCAATTGTATTACAAGGCCAAGGTAGCCCACATTCAAATACAGCATTTCTTCCTGCCTCTTCTCAGTCCATTTTTAAATAACTGAGATGTCTTCAACAGTTTTTTTTAAAAGGCACAATATATTCTTAAGCTTACCACTTACTTTAATCTACTTCTCTATGTGCAGTGTAAGCACACCAAATGACACAATCAAGGTAAATTCCACCTTCATACTGTAGGGCAGTTAACAGGCTGAGGCTAACTTGCAAAGATGGCACTTCAAGACAGGTAATGAAAGGGGGCTATATCAACTTCTTTCACTGGAAGTTTTGGAAGGATTTACAGAGAAGAGCTTCGTGATCTTTTCTGTGTATAATTATAAAGGAGCTGACAGCGATCTGGGTGCCCTTCATAAATAGTGTTCTGACCATGTAATTTTTGTAACTGAATGAACAGAATTTAACACAATTGCTTAATGTAGGGTCAAAATTATCAAGCAGTCTTCCTGTAGAAGGAAGGAAAGACCAAGGAAAATAGAGGGATCATGAGGGTACAAAGGCCCTCTTGAACAAGAAGTAATTGGTCATTAGGCTACCTTTATTATGATTTTCTTTGTTTGGTTGATATTGGTAAAGTCTTTATTTCTCTTTCTTTTCTTCTTTTCCTATGTACTTCCTTCATTTTCCCCTAAATTTATAGGCTGGGGCAGCCTTTTTATTAAGCAAATTGAGACGGATGAATTCCGATCTCAGGGAAGCAAAATCATTTTATTACTGTCATATCTGGAGTTCAAAAGATATGTATTTGTATTTGTAGTATTTTCTGCTTTAGTTGCCAGAACAACTTGGCCATTCTTATGGACCATGCATCTTGATTTCCAGGGAAGGGGGAGGACATGATTTGGTCCTACACAGCAGGCAACACTGAAATTTGAAAGCCTCCTCACTATTTTTAAAACACTGATGAATATTATTTATGAAAGTAACATATTCAATGAAAGAGAAAGGATTCTATTCAGGTTAGTATGGTTAAAAAAGAATGGTAGCAGGATGGTAGGGGAAGATGTGGTCTTTTTGAGTGGCATAAGAGATGGCCTGCCACATCAAGAGGACATTCTGGGAGAGCACTTAAGGAACTCTGCCTTAAACACATTTATTTAAACATTCTATTACCAAGTTTATCTAGCCTAATGCTGTGTTCGCCTAGTGGACAATTAATTGCCTCTTCAAAGTTTACCAGCAGGGTATGTGCAAGTGTACTATCTGGCCATTTCTGCATGACATCGCTATCCTGCAACAGCAGCGGGGTGTTTCCATTCTAGCTTATTCCAAGCAAATCTGAACTCTGTTCTCTCCTCCACCGCAATTTTGGCATGCAAAACTGTGAGATCCTTCCATTACCTCTCTCTTGAGTTCCCAAACCTAAGACAAACAGAAGGCTTAGTGAGTGTTAGGAAAGGAACCTGAATTTCATAGGAGGTTGTATGGTGCTCAATGCTATCAGATGTATGGGAAGGTAAGGAGCTGGAGGTTGATGGGAAGAGCAAGAGAATTTTGTTTGGACTTAACTAGGTAAGAACTCAGATGTGATCTAATGTTTGAAGTGAACAATACAATGCATATTCTTTGTATCTAGAGCTAAGTCATTACCAAGTCTGGCAACACCACACCACTTTCTCCACAGCACACCCACAGTCCGGTCAGTGGGTTGGTGAGAGAAGCAACCCAGTGGTCCAACAGCAGTTCTTGTTTGGGAACGTGAGAGTGTATCTTGCAAACAGTATAATTGTTATTTACAAGCAGAAGGTGAGCAACAACCAGTCCTGATCTACCACCTCCTCATACACAGGCACCCTTTTCACACAGCAAGCATCGTGTGAATGTGAGGAGCGGTCCACACAACGCACTCACAATCACATGATGCTCCAGGGTCTGGCAGGCACCACTCACGCACTTTTTCATTTTCGGCTTTGAACTGAAAATGGTGCGTGATCGCGCATTGCTCCAGAGCCCCGCACACACTTGCTGTGCATGCCGAGCTCCAGAGAGGTGGCACTTGCACTTCCTGCCCCAGCGCAGCCTGGGAAACTCCCAGGCTGCACTGCGGAAGGAAGAGGTGGGGCCCTCATGTGAGCGGGAATCAGCTGCGGAGCTGAAGGAACTGGGACGCGAGAGCCTCTTGCTGGAGGCTGCTTGCGTGATCCCCACACCCCAGCTCCATGAAAAGGTGCATTGCGGAAAGGGCCTAAGATATATCGTAAAATGCTTACATGTTTCTATAAGCATTCTGGAAGTCATACAGGGTTTGCAGACTCTTGAGGTGAGTCTCCTGTACTTTGTCTGGCTTACTTGGCTTTCTTAATGAGAACGTTATTTCTTAGCTTTAGTATTCTGTTTCAAAACATACTCTGCTGTGTTTCCTTCATCTATGGCATTACCTTTCAAAAACAGAACTGACGCTAGACAAATGACTTAAAAAAGAAATTCTCAAATTTTGCTGTCAAAGTAGGAAAACCAAAGAAGGAATTGTACCAAGTATAGTATGTAGCTTGGGCGTTCTTTGTCTCAGGCCAGTGTTGTCTGTGGAACCGCACATGGTAGTGGGGCCTGGAAATAGCTTTTACCATCTTTGACTGATATACCAGTTGCAGCTGCACTGTAGTCATCAAACTTACCTTGGTTATGCATAGATATTTTAAATTCAGACTACATTACTGCAATGCACTTTATATGGGGATGGCCCAGTTTGAAGATGACTTAGAACTGGCAGCTCTTTGGGAGCTTGTTTAGGTCTAATCAGAACACATTATACCAACACTATACCACTTGCAGAATTGCTGGTGAATTTGTGAACCTAATTCAAAGTGCTAACTTTGACAATGAAAACACTAAACTGTTTGGCATCATGTACTCATATTACATTTCTTGAACCCAAGATCTGCTTGAAAAACCCTCTTTGCTGACTTGCCATTAAGAATGGAGAGCATTAGTTATACACCCTTCTTTGTGGCAGACTCAGATCTCTGTAATTCCTAAGGAATATATAATTAAGTCTGTTGGGGAACTGAGAGATTTTTGGTAATGAGTCTCTCAATCAGCAGAGTATCTAGTAATTGCACAAAAACAGAAGTCCCACTTCTATCACTCCACCTCAAACACACTTAATCCAGCTCAAAATAAATACAAACAGTTTGGTTAAAAATATAAAAGAGTTTACTCACAAAATATTGTGCATAGTTTACACAGGTTCAATTCTTGAAGAAAGGTAAGAAGTTAAGCACTCACATGCTTGCTGAAAATAATACCTGTTAGGAGATCTCAGAGCATGCTTTCAGGACAAAAGGCGAAGACAAAAGGGAGATGTAAATGGCAAGAGAACCTTTTTAAGAACAAAGAATGTGTACATGCTGGAGGAAGAGGTGTTGACCAAAACAAACAAGAAGTTTTCTCTAGGCTATCTCTCTATGCCTACAATAAACATGCAAACTAACTAGCCAGTTAATTAAGCATACAAAGGTTGCCACTCTCAACAAAGTCCCATCAGGTTCAGGTTCAGGCTCAGGTTTTATTTTATTTTTTAAAATAATAATGTTTATTAAAAAATATTTTAACAACAACAACAAACAAACATGTGAACAAAAATGATGATATGGACACCAATATAACCAATCAGTATCCCTTGAACAGTGTCCTAGGGAAAAGAAAAGGGAAAAGAAGAGAATAGATAGAAAAAGAAAAGAGGGGAAAAAACAAAAGAGAAAAAAATATAATATAAAAAAGGAGGAAAAAGGGAAAAAGAGAAAAGGGAAAAAATAAATAGGGAGAAAAGAGAAAAGAAAAAGAATGAAAACTATTAGTATAGAGAAATTAGGAAAAAAGGGATTACAGTTAATCCACATCTTGCAGAACAACTATAGACACGACTATAGACACATCTGCAAACACAACTATGGGTAAAGAAACATTAATACAAGTTAATACAAATATATTAAAATGACTTTCCATCCTCTTCTGCTATAAATTCCAGAGTTAAATCTATTTCACCATCTCCTTCCAAATCTCCACTACTTACTTTGTTCTCTACTGATACCAGTACTATCCTATTTTACAAATCAAACCCTATGATCACTAAGTCCCCATTTTTACTCCTCATGTGATCTGTGCAAGGTTTCCAGATATTCAAAATGAATCTATTATATCCCCTTTCAATAATGTTGTAAGTTTATCCATTTCTGCCAAATCTGTTAACTCAATCATCCATTCATTTGATTTCAGTGTTTTTCCAATATTTTGCATATAAAATTCTTGCTGCTGTTATCATATATCTAATCAAATTCTTGTGCTCCCCCCTTATCACTCCTATTTATTATATTATATTATATTTATAATTCAGGTCTTAGTATCATTTTTTCTTTCAATATCTTTTGCATGATGTTTCCTATTCTTAGCCATTTTTTTTAGCTTTTTTATATTTCCACCATGTGTGGTAATAAGTTCCAATCTGGTTTCTACATTTCCAACATCTTTAAGATTTTTGTACATCTTAGCTAATTTCTCAGGGGTAAGATAGCATTTATATAACATTTTATAAAAAATCTCTTTCAAATCATTAGAACTTATAAATTTTAATCCCTTTCCCCAAGCATCTTCCCATTATTCCAAGTCTATATTTTGCCCTATTCGTTGTGCCCAGTAAATCACTGATTCCACAATCAAATGAGAATCTTCTCCTAGCAACAATTTTTCAAATTCTGTTTCTACTATTTCAAAACTAATTTTTTTCTTATCCTCATATTTCTCCCTTAATTGATAATACATTAGCCATTGTATTTTAAACCCTTCCTGTTCTAAACTTTACATATCTTTGATTTCCCACACCTCACTATCTTTCCTCAGTAAATCTCTATATCAAATCCATACCTTCAGACTTCCCAATTCTCTTCTAGGTATCACCTCTTGGGTTGATAACCATCCTGGTATCCTCCTTGTTAATCTTTTCTTGTATTTTTCCCAGACTTTATATAAATTTCTTCCTATAATATGACTTCTGAATCCTGCATTAATCTTTATTTTATCATACCATAAGTATGAGTGCCAACCAAATTTAAGTTTGTGGCCTTCCAATTCCAATAATCTTTTGTTCGTTACTGCTATCCATTCTCTTAACCATACTAAACAAGATGCTTCAAAATATTTTTTTAAATCTGGTACCCCCAATCCTCCCCGTTCTTTTGGATCTATTAATACTTTCCATTTTATCTTAGGTCTTTTCCTTTGCCATATAAATTTAGAAATCTCTTTATGCCACACCTTGAAAGGGGAATTTGAGTAAACTATTGGGATTGTTCGAAACATTTTGGGTAGCACCATAATTTTAATTGCTGCTATTCTGCCAAGCAATGATAAATTCACCTTTAGCCACTTATTAAGATCCTTTTTAATATTTTCACATGTTCTGATGTAATTATTTTCATATAGCTGTTGATTTTTTGATGTTATAATTATTCCCAGATATTTTGTTTTCTGAACTATTTCAAATCCCATTTTCTCACAAAGCACATCCTGTTCCTCCTTCTTCATGTTTTTAGTTATAATCTTCGTTTTATCAATATTCACTTTAAAACCTGATACCTTCCCAGATTCTTTCATCAATTGTTCAATGGGTCTTTTAATGTAAAAACATCATCTGCAAATATTTTTAATTTAAATTCTTCTTTTCTAATTTTTATGCCTCTAATTTCCTTATTATTTCTCACTGTTCTACTTAGACATTCTATTAATAAAATAAACAACAATGGCGATAGCAGACAGCCTTGTCTTGTACCTTTTTCAATATTTAAATATTCAGAAATATTTCCATTCACTATTATTTTTGCTTTTTGTGAGGAATAAATTGCTCTTATCCAATTTAAATTTTTTTGTCCCATATCCATTATTTCCATTGTTTTTAATAAAAATAGCCAATTCACATTATCAAACGCTTTTTCCACGTCCAAAAATATCAATGCTCCTTTAATTTCATTATGGTATGTTAAGTAGCCTATTACATCTAATACCATTCTAAAGTTATTCCTAATTTGTCTTTTCGGCAAAAAGCCATTTTGGTCTTCATGAATATATTCTTGTACTATCATTTTTAATCTATTAGCTAGGATAATCATAAAAATAGTGTAATCTTCATTTAATAATGATATGGGTCTGTAATTCTTAATTAATAATGGATCCCTGTCTTCTTTTGGTATTAGAACTATATTTGATTCTTCCCAACTTTCCAGAATTTCCTTAGGCCGTAATATATTGTTCATCACTTTTTGAAGCGGTATTTCTAAGTCACTACTTGTGAAGTCACCTTCACCTTGTAATATAAGGCTGTTAAACCATCTGGACCTAGTGATTTCCCTCTCTTTAATTGTTTAATTGCTTCTCTAATTTCCTGAAGTGATATTTCTTTATATAATTTTTCTTTTTGTAATTTTGTAGATTTTGATATTCCCAAATCAGTAAAAGATGAATTTATTTGATCTACCTGTGTTGATTGTTTTTTATGTATTGCCTGGAAAGAATTATAAAATACTTCGGTTAATTCTTTTTCATTTGTTATAATCCTATCCCCTACGTGCAGTTTATTAATTCTACTTTTAGTATTTTCCTTTCTTAATCTATACATTAACCATCTTCCGGGTTTATTTGCTTGATCAAAGTTACTCTGTTTTACATAATCCAGTTTCTTTTTAATCTTCTCTGTCATTAACATTGTAGTTTGCTTTTGTAACATTTTTAATTCTTTAGCGATTTTATCATTATTAGAGTCCTTTTTTAAATCTAATTCCTTTATCTTAATTTCTTTTATAACCTTATTTATCTTTTCTTGCTTTTTCTTTTTCCATTCTGCATTCAATTTTATAAAGATACCTCTTATCACTGCTTTACCCGCATCCCATACAATTCTATCATCTGTCCCTTTATCTTAGTTAAATTGAAAATATTCTGTGCTCGTATCTTTACATGTCTTGACAATCTCCTCTTTATATAATAGAGACTCATTAATTCTCCATCTATAATGTCCTCTTTCTCTATTCAGTATCAGAAACGTTGAGATCCAGGAAACTGATTTCTTTGTGAGATTTGTCTTTTTCAGTTCCTTTCTTGTATTCTTTCTTCTTTTTCTTATCTTTCTCTTGCTGTATCCCTTGATATGTATCTTCTTGATGTTCTGGACTGTCCTTCACTTCTGCTGAGGCTTCCTCTAAGTCCTTACTTGCATTTCCCAGGTCCCTTCTAAATCTCTTCAGGAAGTCTTTAGCTTTCTTTAATGTATTAATTCTGTATCTCTCTCTCTGGAATGTAAAGTTCACTCCTTCAAGTTTGTCCCAACTAAAGGGATTCCCGCTCTCTTCAAAACGTCCACAAAAAGGGCATAGTCCTTTCTCTTCTTCAAAATTTGAGTTGGGATTTCTTTCAAAACCAGTACAAATTTACCATCAATCTTGATTCGTTTAATATAATAGGCTTTCAAAATCATATCCCTCGTTATTTTTCAGGTACATTGGACTATTACATCCCGTGGTAGCTTCATTCTTTTGGCAATTGATGAATTAATCCTATATACATGGTCAAGTTGTTTATCTAAAAAATCTTCATCCCATTCTAAATTTGTTGCCAAGTCCTTTATAATCTTAGTCCTTATGTTTTCTACAATACTTCTTATCCTCAGCCAGGACTCCTTTTCCCTTTGTTCTGCCAGAGCCATCCGGTCTGACTGTCTTTTCATATCTTCCTTCAATTCTTGTACCTCCCTTTTTAATGTTTGAATCCCTTCTTTATCTTCCTTCACATCTTTCTTCGTTTGTAAAACAAGGCCTTGCATAGCATTAAGTTTAGTATTCATATCCTCGAGAAAGATTCCTGTCTCTTTTCTAAAGTCTGTCATCTCCTCCATGAATTTCATCATATAATAGGGGACACCTTCTTCCATTGATCCTCTTTTTTGTTGAGCCTGCTGAGCCTGCTGCATCTGGTAGGGCTGATGAGATCTCATCTTTCCTCCTGCCATCATTGCTCTTGCTTCCTCCTCTTTCCTTCCATTTTATCTTCTTTCCTTCTTTAAATGTACTTCCACACACCTTCCTCTACTTTCTGTTTCCTTCTTTAACTCTCTTCTTTCTTGATCTCTCTCTACTTCCTTTACCTCTACTTCTCCACTTTTAGCTTCCTTCCTCTTCTTCCTCCTTCCTTCCTTCCTTCCTTCCTTCCTTCCTTCTCTCTTCTCCTTCTTCCTGTCTTCTTCTTTCTGTCACTGGATGATTGACTTCTTCTTACAAAACAAAAAACAAAAACAAAGAAGATCTTCCCCCCAAAAAAGAAGAGTAAAAATAAAAAAGAGAATAAAAAATTAACAAAAAAGGATCCCAAAGGATCGCAAAAAGGTCCCAAAATTCAAAAATTCAAAAAATTCAAAAATATGGGAGAAAAAAAAATGGGATGTTAAGTAATATCAAAAATATCAAATAGTCAAATGGTCAAACGGTCAAATAATATCAAAAGTAATGTCCAAGAAACAAAGAAAAAAAGGGAGGGATTAATAATAATAATTATGATAATTTCAAAAGAGTTTAGAAAAAAAAATCCTCAGCCAGGGAAAGGGAAGGAAAATGGAGGTCTGGCAATAATGTCGCAAATTAATCCTCTAAATCCTCAAATGCTAATAACAATGAGTGTGTGGTGATAAGATAGCATTTTCAAGGTTACCTCAGCTATCAGTAACTAGCAGCCATTTTAGTCTTCCCTCTCAGTGAAGGGACAAAAAGTAGCAACGAAACTGAAGAACTGCTCAGGTCAAATATAAGGGAGTTCTTTTAGCACAAAGGCAATAGAATCAATATAGTAAATCTTTGAAATAATAGTCTTTCACAGATCACGAGTGTAGCCTTCTCCAAACAGCACAGACTTAGTCCTTCACTAAATGATCTTACTCAAAAAAACAAAAAACAAAAAAGAAACCCCAGCTACAAGAGAATTGCACAGCTCAGGAGCAATTTTCTTACTGCAGAAGTGGACTTCTTGAGTTTTATATTGTCTCCAAAAATTTTTTCCATGCGATCCTTAAGAGGTTCGGCGGCTCGTCTATATGCAAGCAGAAAAGTTCCACTTGCTTACTGACATGACAACTTCGCTCTGCTTCTTCTGCTGCTCTCCCTCACGAATGTCACTCCTGTCCAAGCAGTGATGGTGAAGGCACAAAACAGCTAATCAGGATCCTTCAGTGCCCTGGGTCCTGCGCACCTCTTTTCGTGGATTGATGATGTTGACAGCCCGCTGGAAGCTGTCACCGTCTCGGCTTGGGCTTGAGGAGTCTCACTAAAGCCGACATTGTCTGCTCCATCCTAAACTGGAAGTCAGTCTTGGGTTTTAAAAGAACTTTGAAGACACATCTGTTTCAGATGGCTTTTAACTGAAGGTTTCTCCACATATGGCAAATGTAGCAGGAGGCAGTGATAACTGTTGCTACAGTTCTCAGATTTTTAAAAAATATCCACACAATTTTTATCTTGTCCTGGACTATTTTCTGGCAATTTCCAGCACCAGCTGCAAGATTCTATTACTATTTTCAACTGGATTTCTTTTTATTTCTTAGATATTGTTACCACCGTGTACTGGCCTGGACTTTGGTGATATCATTTTGATATCATAATTTGGCCCTGCTCTGCCACCCGCCAAGTTTTTGTGAGGCCACTGTACAAGCGCGAAGCTAGGCATGGCTATTATTTGCTGCTCCCACCAAACCAAGCCAGAGATTGCCAGATTGGCTTTAGGGGACCTCCTGAAACAAACACCCTCATTACAAATGCACGATAAACAAAGAGACCCTCTGCCCTGAGAGGGCACCCTGGCAAGCTAAGTGCTTAACTGCCAAGCTAGCCGCATCTACATACCGGCCATACTATTGTCGATTCAGAACATAATTCAATCATGTAAATTCTGACCTTTCGGAGGCATTGTCTCCAACCCAGAACTTATTGTTTTCGCCCAAGACCAGACTAGCCTACGGTCGTTCTTTCCCTGATAAAAAACCCCAGTTCCGAAAGCTCTTTGGAGCTCTCACCGGATCGCTCTGGACTTCTACTCTGCCTTGCTGCTGCTCAGTTCAGCAGATTCCCCTTGGCCGCCACGCCGGGTTTCCTCTTCTACAATTGGCTTCCCCAGGACTGCAGGACAGGTGGCGTATCACCCATTCCCCCTTGAACTCTATTTTCCTTTTCTAGTTAGGAGTGTGTTTGTGCTTTTCTTTAATAACTGTTTAATAAATCTTAATTGTTATTTGAACCATTTGCCTCCTCACTGACCTCATGCTGTAGACATAGGGTAAAAGATCCCCGCTAAGTTACCCTGCCTCTCGTTAGCCAAGAGAGTGCTCCAGCTAATTTCCCCATCTTTGCTTATTGTTGTTTGGTTGTTTGGGCACCCCTTCCGGGACCCCCAATTCACAGGGTAACAATATATCAGAACAATATGTTTCCTTCTTTTATATTTTCTTTTTAAATTATTTAAAGAGCTATAGTGCTATAGTGTAATAGCATTTTTGCAAAGTTGCCCTTCAATCTATTGGACTACCTTAATGAACTGCTCTTCTTTTAAAAAAAAATTAAAAACATTGGAAACCCCTAGTTTGGACCAGTGATATAGACTCAAATCAGACTTAAGTTGCTTCAGTGACTTGGCTCAGACTTGACTTGGCAATAAATGATGTACTGACCTGACTTGACTTGAGACTTGTATATTTTTAGTGACTGACTTGCTGCCCTTGGTTCAGTAACATAACACATTCATCCAGAAACCTTATGACTTGAATAATGCTTCCATCTCTTGTTGCCTACCGGTCACATGATGATTTGTCTCAAGCCCAGATGTGGGCACAGTTCTCAGAGGGGAACAGCAAACAGGTTAGGCAATGGGTTTGAGGTAAGCTTGAGGTTTGCTCAGCCTGTGCTGCTGCATATTAGAGGAGCCTTCTAAAACTTTTCCTAAGAGCAGAAGATGACTCACCCCTAGAGTGCACAGTGCACTTCTCAGAGGGGAATGGCAAATGTGTTAGGCAACAGGATTGAGGATGAAGGATCTTTCCTTCTAAATCTAAAGCTTTTGAAACTTCAGTAATGGGAAGTAAGAAGGATCCTATTTCCCATGTCCAAAGCTGCAGTTGGCAAAATGACAAATGTGGAGGACTGACTCTGCTGAAATTGTTAAAACTGACTTTATTCAACTCTGTCTAGAATTCTGGAATATAGGTTGAGGTATAAAGTTGGCTCTCAAACTTGAGACTGGAAAGTATCTTCAAGCCTTGAGACTTGACTTGTGACTTGAAGGTAGACACTTGAGACTTCACTGTAGACTTGGAGTGAAAGACTTAAATACATCTCTGGTTTGGACCAAGAAACACATACAAACAGCCTCACAAAAGAATGGAATTGGGGATAGAGGGGTGACAACAACCAGCAAAGCCATCAACCCCGAAAGCTAGATAGTGAGAAGCCACGCTTTATTGGACTCATCTGGAAGAGTGCTGAGATTATCTAACTGATTGTTGTTGTTGCATGCCTTCAAGTCATTTCAGACTTATGGTGACCCTATGGTGAATATATCATGGGGTTTTCTAGAGCTAAGAATATGTGACTTGCCCCAGGTCCCCTAGTGGGTTTCCACAGCTGAGTTGGGAACTGAACCCTTGTCTCCAGAGTTCAACATTCAAACAACTACACCATGCTGGCTGTCTTCTGATTATTTTCCTGATTTATCAGCGTTTAGATTCTATTGTGCTAATTTGATGGTTAATTAAATGGTTTATTAAATACCAATATTTTTTTCATTGGTTCCTTTTTCATTTTCTGATAAAAATTCCCCCCAAAAGTTGTATTTGCTCCTGCTTCTCTACTCTCATTTTTAGAAGACATCCTGCTTATTTTTATTTATTAAAATTTTTGTATCCTGACCTATATCTGAAGATTTCAGGGCTTTTCCAAAGTTACCAAGCTGAATTTGAACCTTTGCTCAGCCTCTTTTAAGCTGAAATCAATATTTATAGTGCAGGAATTTAGCCAAAGGATCTCATCAGACTCCTCTCTTTTCTGAACCCCAGTTCGGTTTCAAAGGACCAAAACTGGGGCTGTCTTCCTGATCTGAGATCTCATTACACCTCTTGCATAGTGGTCCTTGTAGCTGCAGTGCTCTCTACATCCTCTTCTGGAAGAAAGCCTCACCGGGCCGAGGAGAAGCTGACTTCTGCAGCTCCAGTTGCAGAAAGTTTTTTCCCTTTTCTTTCCTAGATTCACAACTGCCAAGATTCAAAGATTTCTTACAGGTTCCTAGAACATACATCAGCACATATATGGTAAGATGCAAGATAAGAGTATGGAGCTTTATTCTATAAACAATTTTGACATATTTCTTCTCATAGGGAGAAGTAGAACTGTCCAATTTCCACAACAGTAGAAAATGAGCATACTGCAATTGTGCATTTCCTATGTCCAGGCAGAACAGTGGTAAAAAATTCTTAGGTTGTCTTGTAAAAGTTTCTCACAGACACTTCAGTGCATATAAACTCCCAGTTATATTAGACAGAAGTAAAGTAGTTTTAGGATGCTTCCAGACAGAGGGCCCCTAGTGCTATCTTCAAAAAGTACTATGTTCAGTTAAGATACCTTATTCCCAGAATTTTCCTGTGGAAAGGAGGGCACTTTACAAGTGATACTTAGTGCTATCTGAGGCCCTTTCCACACGGGGTAAAAAAAAAAGGCTTAGGGCGACCTCATCTGGAGGTCGTCCACACCGTGGGGTGCACTAGAGCAGTTTGAAAAGTGGAGGTTCCACACCTCAAACTGCCCTAGTGCGGCCGCAAGGGGTGGCGCGGCGCGTTTTTTAAAAACCACATTTTATGTGGTTTTTAAAAAACGCGAGCGCGCTAACCCGTTGCAGCGCCCCGTTTGAAACTGCAGGGACGCGCTAGCGCGTCCCTGCAGAGCTGCCCAGGGGCGGGCTTCTGGCTGGCGTGCTGCCCTGATTGGTGGAGCGCCGCCAGAAGGCGCCGGCCGCCATTTTGGGCGCCGCTGAACGCCGCCGAAATTTGCCAGCGTGTGGAGCGGCGAACGCGCGCTCCCCGCAGGGACAGAGCAACCCGTTTTCAGGTAAGATCTGTCCCTGTGTGCGCTGCCCCGTTTCCCCGTCCCCCGTGTGGAAAGGGCCTGAGATTCATGTTATGTATGTGGATTTATTCTTATTCATGCAGAAAAGAAAATGACACAGAGGCATTTGTAATCCAAATGAGCATTCAAGCAAATATTGAATATATTTGCTGAAATATAATACATAATACATAAATATAAATAAACTTTGTGTGTTTGTACAACTATACAGACTGAAGCAATGGCTACTTTGTGCCTCATGTGTGACCTGAAGATACTAAAATATATTTTTCCTCAGCACAAGACATTAAATAGGATATTTATCCCTCCTTAGCTACTTTTTAAGCAATTACTTCATGGTATGTTGTGTCTATAGAGAATGCTCCGGGTTACAAATGAATTTCAATGCAGACTGCAAGAGGAGGGCAGGCAGACAAACTAAGTGTGTAATATTTTGTCCAACTCAACATTTGCTTATACAAGGCTTGTAGCAGCAAAATATTTGGAAGGTGAGTAAGTAAAACTCATGACTAAGTTATATAGGGATCATTCATCAAATGAACTCTCTGAAGCCTCAACCAATTTGATGCAGTACTCTATCAAATGATGCTATGTTTTGTTGGAAACCATTAATCAATCAGTAAGAGTCTGCAATGATGTCAGGAAACAAATTGCTAAGCTGTTAATACCAAAGAAGCAGACCATGTGAAATAGGAACTTGTATCTAATAAAAATTCCTCATTCACATGGACTGTCAAAAGAAAACAAAGGCAGAGGCATTACGGTGGATCACCAAACTCGGCGTATGCCTGCTCTCAGCTTTCTGCTGTCCAACCTACAGGTGAAACAGATAATACAAACAGTTCATCTTCATTTGTAAATCTGGCAGTACTGCTATTGTTTTCATTTTGTGGGGAAATTTATAGTATGAGTACTCATTCAACAAATAGTTTAGCAAGTCATCACTCATATCCATGCATACAAATTTATCAGATGAGCAGGATGAACAATACATCCAAACTGTGCATCAAACAAAATGGGCTACCAAAGTAAGCAAACTAATTCAAAAGCTGAACAAATGGTGGTGGTGGGAACAAGGTACTCTTTACTAAGGCTATGAGAAATATTCTCAGAACTTATCATTCTTCATGAGAGAATGCCAAGAAATTGCTAGCCTCCATGAGAGTTCTTGCTTCCAGCTCAATAACTTCATTGAGGTTTCTATAATTTGTGTAACAATGTTCTGGTGAAAAACTACTGTCTTCTGTTTGTGAAGTAAAGCATACATACATAGCAAGCATGGAAAGACTGTCTAGTTGATGAAAAAGACATATACAACTCATACAATACATCTGATTTTAAAAATCCATGCAACAAGACCGCAGCTATCATAGTTTAGCTATGCAGGTTCTGTAATGTATGCAAATTGCACAAAAGTTGTTCTCACGAATGCTAAAATTCTTAATAGTGACAGAAAATATCTTGCCTGTCTTGCAGGCAAGGAGAAATTTGTTGTGGTTTCTTGAGACTAAATGGTCTGGAGAACTAAAAAGACCTTTATCTTGCTCCAAACTAACATGAGCACTGACAGCTGGTACAGCTCTTTTGCACGAGTATGACAATGGGGTGTGTGTGTCCACAATTGAGAAGACTATCCCCTGGAGCTTCTACCTACTTTTTACCCAAACAGTTTAGGAGCGTGGATAGACTTGTATTAGTAAACAGCTCTTCAGATAGAAACCTGCACAGGGCTTCAAAGGCAAGCACCAGGACTTTGAACTATGTTTAGACATGAACTAAAATCCATTGCATCTGTTAAGCACCCATCAGTGACATACTTTCCCTTAGTGAAATACTGAGTAAATATGCAGCCACTGTGTTACCAGACTGTACATCCCCACTTCATGATGTGGTATAATTGGCAAATATAATTTAATTGGCATGAAATATAAATTATATACTGACATGGCTGTAAAGCTATTCCGGCGAAGAGAACTGACTGAAGATGTGCAATATGAAAGTAGGTCAGATGGGACCTCAGGCCATGGCCAGGTTGTGGTCAAGGAAGCTCTGGTGATAATGGACTTGCAAAGTCTCTTAATAACTTGACCTTAAGAGACAATACAACCCAATACTGCCTCCAATCTGCTCCCTCTTCAGATTTCTCTGTTGTTTCCTTACCTGACCAGCCATTAAGGAGCTATCACAGTTCCCATCAGTCCTTTTGTCACCTAAAGCTAAAGCCATTAGCTCGTTCCAGACCTCATAGTTTGCTCTGCCAGAGAGCCATTAACACCTTCCCTCTCAGGGCGGAAAGGGTATTTAAACCCTGGCTCTGGGCCAGATAATTTGTAGTACTCTAGATATAGACTGTCACTCTGCTGCTTTGATTCTCATCCTTGTATTATTCTCGGACACTTATTGTGAGCCACATCACTTTGTCTCTTTTCCTCAGGATAGGTAACTATCATCCACTTCACCCTTTTTGTTATCCAGTTTTTCCCTCCTTTCCTTTGGTTAGCCTTGTGTGGTTGTGAGATTGCTTGGATCTTATGTGTGATTGTGATATTCCCCCAATAAAATAAAATATACTTTTAATCACCAACTGGTATCTCTGCATTAATACCCATATACATAAATGTAAAAGATCCTGTAAAGTTACCCCCTCTCACAGGCCTCCTGTTTTTGCTAATAATTCCCCACTGTTTCACAGAGGCACTGGTGGACTTTGCAGGTGGACTTCTGAGGCATCTACTTTTTGGGATAACAACTGTGTCTTTTATGTTGCTTTTTTTATGGAAGTTGTAAGCATTTGAACTGGTCAACCTTCTGTAAGTAACCTTATTCAAAAATGAATGAACCCCCTTAAAAGGCAGTCTGAGCATAGCTTGAACTTGTTGAATGTTGCATTGTTGCTTTTCCTCTCACTGCATATAATTTGCTGGGCATTTGTAAGGGCAGGGAAAGATAGTGGGGAGGTGCCTTTTAGCCTTTGTTGAGCACTTGACTTGGGCACCTGCGATCGTAAACAGCTGGAATTTTTGCCAGTACCTGAACTGGATGCTCCCCAAAGCCTGGTCCTTTTCAGGTCAAGTCATGGAATGCTTGTGTCTCTTTTGTGACTTTACTGTTTCTGTTGCTCTTTCTCCTGCCCATGGGCAAGAGTTAATTCTGTTCAGAAGAAGAGATGGTTAGGCAAAGAGACCAGTGGAGCAGTGAAGAAATTTCACTAACTGCAACCTTACTCAGGGTCTCAGAGCATTTTAATGATCATCTGTAGAAACCTGCAGTCAACCAGGTTTTGATGCATAATATGGTCAGATGGGCAAGTGCATGATGCAGAAAAGTGTTTGCTCTTTTACCTACATATTTCTTTCAATACTGGTGGGCAAAGTGTCAACAGCAAAGACTGAGATTAGATTTATTTGAACAGTTAACCTGTTGAAAAAGAAAGGGAGGGGGTAAGAAAAAGGCAGTCTACATAGTATGGGTCAACCACCACCATAACAACAACCCATGCTTGTCTGTACCCCACTGACTAATGTGCACTTGGCTCTAGGCATGATATATGCACATATGTCTCTCCACATGAGGAAGAGAACATTGATTAACCATAGTCCCTGTGTTCATGGATATGCATATGGATATGGATATCCATACATTCACACCTGTGAAGCCTCCTCCACCTCCCACCCCCAGCTGAGATTACTGTCTAGTGGCCAGAGGGCATAACTGACATCTGACATCTGGGATGACTGGCTCATTCTTGAAAAGTCCTTAATATATTTGTTGTCTACAAGTAACAAATGCCTTAATACAGCTTTTTGTCGAAACCAGTTAATAACGTTCTGTTACACTTCAGAGTAGTAAGATACAGATACAGAATCAAGAATAGGGCTATTCAAGCAGTGGGAAGCTTGCTTCTGGATAGCTAACCACCTCACCAAGGCCAGGAAACAGATTAAGGTCTCTTTCCTAATACACAGTTATAGCACCTTGGTATCTCTTTAACTGCCATGCTGCCATCCTATGGAATCCTGGAATTGTAGTTTTGTGAGGTATTGACACTTCTCTTCCAGAAAGTTCTAGTGTGTCACAAAACTACACATCCAAGCATACTTTAGGATGAAAGCATGATGATTAAAGACGTATCAAAACTTTATAACTGTGTTATGTGTAAGTGATCTTTGTCCATTTGCTCCTTGAAATTCCCCCTTCTTTTCTTTTGTATCAGCTAATATTTACCATTCAGGGCTGTATTTTAAGGAGAATGTTACAGTGAGGACAAACCCTTCCATCCAGTCCTGACATTGGATAGCCTAGCCCACACTAATAGGAATTATAGCAAAATACAATGGCCACACCGGTATCTTCCAGGGGAGTTTCCAATATGCCAGCTTTTCCTTACAAACACCATCCATCAAAATGACAAGCACTGAACAAACAATAGGCACCTTACTAGTACTGGAATATCAAATTACATGAGACTAATCAAGTGAATCAACCACATGAACTAATCTGATTCATATATCTGTCTGATTTTTGCAGTTGATTTATGGATGTATGGGAGCAAATGACACTGTTGATGCTTAGTTATGTGTAGCTGGAATATTAATAATGTCTTTGAAATCCAACAAGAAAACTTAAAGCAAGGAAGAAGCAACAATTTTTGAACAAGTAATAGCTTCAGTTTCCTTCTGAGATGTTTGCAGGATGTACGTTCTGGCAAAAAAACATTAGGGATTTTCAAAGCTTATGTCTTCATGCCAGATTCTGCATATGCTTGATTTCTTTAGGCCACATTAAGGTAAATTTAGCAGAAAGTGGACTAATGATTGAATTGTAGTGATATAAATTATTTAATTATATGGAACAAACAAACGTGTATACTGTTTTCCCCTCATCTGGAATTTTTGGTCTATTGATACCCATGTTTTAATTAAAGATACTGTTTTAGCATCTGTCTTTATCTGTCTTTGTAAGCCACTTTGTATTGCAAAAAGTAAAGCAATTCGTAAACGCAATAGACAATTAATAAAAGGTTATGAAGCAATTACAATTGTTCATTTTCTTATTAATATCGCAGTCTTAGGATGCAAAATGGTTTGATGATGGTGGTGGTGCTAGTTGTGATTCCAGTACATTCTGGCCGTATGAGACATGGGATGAACTGTAATTTGACAAAAGAAATAATTGCATTTTTTTAACAGAGGTTTTTTTCCTGCTGTAGTTTGTACTGGGTTATCATTCTAACTCAAGGAGTTAATGATTAATGCAAGTGTACTTTCCTACTGACTTAAGTAAAACCAGTATTTCACTACTGATTTCTTGTTAACTCTGTGCATACCAGGAACCAGAGTTCGGCATTTTTAAAAGTATGTGTTCTGGTATGCAGGAATTACTTTCAGTCAGAAATGTTTAACTTTTCATACTAGCAGAAAAGTGAAGATTGGAAACATCTATAATCTGATTAATAAAAGGGGCACATTAATATACAGGACTACTTGGATGTAACTCCTACTGAATTCCGCAGTGCTCACTCCCAGAAAATTATTTAATAGTACTTGCCCCATAAGACCCCTCCATCACCCCTCTCAAGAAGACATCAAAAGGCAAGCAAATATTGAAAGATACAAATCTTCACATGTATCTGGAGTGCGAAGGAAGAAAAGAAACAAATGGTGTTGACCCTCCCAGTCCTTCATAACTGACCAAGAGTCCATGAAATACATCTCCAATGACTCCGTGCTGCCCGGTCACCATCCACCAAACTGGCCCCACCCTCCCTCCACCCCTTCACCCCGATTCAATCTTGATCTCAACTTGAGGGTCAAACCACATTTTTTTAAAAAAATGTTTCTTTCTAAAAACAGCAGAGTACACACAATTTTTTTTCTAAATCGCCTTGAGGCACTCAGGTATCCAAAAGATGCGTTTTCATGTCAGAACGAGAGGAACATTATGTCTTCCAACAAGACTGAGATCAAGGTAAGGACACATTATTTCTCCAATATAGATTCAGCCTTAGTTATGTTTAAGGAAGACAACAGCCTGGATACTGCTCTTTGGAAACAAATGCTCACAGACTTTCAATCTGGGAAGCAGCTTGCTGGGACAAAGATTTTACAGATACACCTTTATTCTCTTGCCTGGATTGCTCTGTTTTTCTTGGGCCTCTTGCCTCTTATATGTCTCCATGCACACATGCTAGAAGCTGTTCATCGGGCAGGTGAATACCAGTTCTTTGTCAGTGAGAGACACAAGGACATTTTCCCATGTAATGAAATATGTGTGATGCATAAATCAGATTAGAATAATGCCCAAGGTATGTCTTAATAAATTAGGGGAAAAACACTAAACTACTTAATCACCCTCCCCTCCAGTTCCCAGGTAGCCCTTTTAACTCCTACTTTTTTTTTTGTTGCTTAAAGGCTTTCCTCCACACATTTATAAAGAAATACAAAGTACTTTCATTCTGTTTTTACAGTTATTTCCTCTCCTTTGGAGGAGAGAAGATTCAAGCAGTTTCTTGACAAAAAGGGATTCACCATCTCTCCTCTGGGCAGAAACACAGTATTTAGTGATTTAAACACAGGGAGGAGATCTGATCTGGGGTAGAATTTTGCTCATACATTCGAGCAGTTTCTGGTTTTAGACGAGAGACCCACTCATTTTACTCAAGTGGTAGGAGTTGGCTTCTTTACAAGGCTTTACAATGAGAATATTGGAGATTTATATTTTCTTCATTGGCTATATAAATAAAACCGTTTAATTACATAGCAACAGAGCACAATGGAAGCTAACAAACCTCTACAGCCAGCAAGATAATTTCAGTCCAGCCAAAAGGGAGATAGTGCGTATGAAGATTCTGGCAGTAGTTAAAACTTACTCTCTGTGAGGTATTTTTTATGGAACTCCATTGAAATGGATAGGAACTTTGAGTCTGTTCAGAATGAGGGCATGGCTATCCCAAAAATACCTCCCCCAGTCTCCAGTGGCCTTGCCTTTAATGATATCACACTTTAAACAAAGTTGGCTACAGAGTAATATCAGTGTTTTCACTGGAGAATCCCTGATTGTAGAAAGATAAAGTAAGGGAGAGGAGAGAGTACTAGAAAAGTTCTAGAGCAAAAGAGCAAATGTTGTAGCAATCCATCCCAAAATAAATCTCAGTTTATTCAGTTATTCCACTGAATTCCAACACTTCACTTAGAAAATGCCAAGTTTCTATGACATCTATGACTTGACATCCAAAAGATAGAGATTTTCAGCCATTAAAGAATCATTTTTGTTTAGCCACTGATCACACAGCATTCTAGCACTATTAACTGAGATTTGTTGTTTTGTGCCTTCAAGTTATTTCAGGTTTATGGCAAATCTGTCATGGATTTTCTTTGCAATCTTTCTTTGCAAGATTTGTTCAGAGGGGGCTTGCTATGCTTTCCTCTGAGGCTGAGACACTGTGACTTGTCCAAAATCACCCATGGCTGAGGGGGATTCCAACCCTGGCCTCTTGGAGTCCAGATCTAACACTCCAACCACTACATCACACTGAGTCTCACATTAACTGCGGATAGTCCCATTTTCTGTGTTGTTTAGCTCAGGCAGACCACAATATCTTTCAAATGTCAGTGTGAATTAAGAGATTTCATTTTTCAGGCTTCTATTCCCCCCCCCCCCGAAGTTAAATTGCTGAGTGGAACACATGCATCTTTATTTAATGGTCACACCAGTAACTTCCTTGCCCCTTTCCACCAATATTCCCAGAAAGAATGAAACCAAAAATGTCTGCAGATATACTGAACGGAATGCCTGACCAAGGGAGGTAGGAAGGAGGCACTTAAAATGAAGATGTTGCTGTGATATTATAAGTGCTAAGACATCTACACTTGGCAGGCACTACAGATTTCAATTCTCATATTTTCTTCCCAATTGCAATGAACTCTAGGAATTATCATTGGAGGCAGGAGAACATGGGATCATTAACAGAATTCTGAGCACTTAAACAAGATAAAATTCTAAGAATTAAGGGGTGGAAATCAATACATTCTTGTAGTGGACAAGGATGTCACAATAGGGATGGGGCAAAATGAGAGATTGTCGTCCTCTCAAATAAGAATTCTGCCCCATAATGAAATTTTCCTCCAGTCCACAAATTTCTAGCATTGCATCAACTTCAGCTGAGCATTCAGAAATACAGTTTAGGCATCCAAAGAAAAGGGACAGGCAAAATTCCAAAGGGAATGCAAACACACTCTTTGAAATCCTAGAAATTTGGGCATGAATAAAAATTCATTGGTGGGGTACAATTCTGGTTTGGAGAGCAAATATACATAGCCCCCACTTGGTGGCTACACTCCAGTAGTACATATGTGCCCCAATATTCTTTGAAAGCTGAGACGTAGGAACTTGAAGTTCTATAGAACCTGTTATCTTTCTTTCCCCTCACTAGCATGTAGGATCCTGACCAGGCATCTTGACTATTTTCAGCAATAAATGGTCTGCAACAGTTAGTTCAAATTAGCTTTCCAGGAGGGAGGGAGAGCTTTCAATGCATTATGGAAGGAACAGTGTAATTTTCCTTAAATGGTTTCATCACATTTAGCCTGCCCAACAAAATTCTAAAATTTTAATGATAATGCCAGATTTTTAAAAAATTGCTGCCAGTCCTTGAGCTTTTACGAAAGAACTTCTCTTTGTAATGAGTTATAGTGACAACTTTATACCAAATGTTGCTCTGTTATAGAAATATGGCTACAAGGTATAGTTCCCCTTCACAACATATGTTGACATTTTTGTACTACAGTTGTTTTTGTATATGGCAGTGCTACCTATTTAATTGTCAGCCTTTGTGCAGAATTAATCTCAGATAATATCTTGCAACAGTACCTCATCTATTAGAAGACGTAAACTTGTGACAGTAACTTTTCTGTTAGAAGGAAGTGCAACATTCAGATTCTCTTGTCTTTGTGCTGCAGTGTGAATGTCAGCTAGTCCTGTGGATCCCACAGATGTTAGTAGGTGTTACCAAAAATGGTAATACAAATAAGCTATTCTGACTCCCCAGTATAGCTTCAGGTCAGATCAGTAAATTATTTCAATTCTTTGTAGCTTCACCAATCCATTTAGCCCTCCAGGCTTAAAAGTTGTTGAAAGAAAGGGCTCATGCTTCTACTAGTCTCCATGGAGCATTCTTAGAATACCTGATGAGTTAGCATCTCTGCATCACTTTTCCATGTGCTTGTTTTGGGCAGTGATGAATCATCTGATGATCCAACTGCTTTCCACTTCAAGTAAATAATAGAGCTTCTCTGTGAGACACATGACACCTGAAGTTAATAGGTAAAAGAAATGTGCGTTGTTGTTTCAGAGGTTTTTTTCATCAGCCTTAACCACAAATGCTGCAAGTGTGGTCGTGAAAATGTTCCTAGTTAGTATCACTTTAGACATTATGTGGGAATGGCGTAATCCTACATTTGAAGTGTCTGTTACTGCAGTCTAGGCCTACTCAGAGATAGCACCCAATATCGTTTTTGATATCAAACAATTCAGCTCTCCCGACACCCTGCTCCACGTGTTTGCAAGGCCACCGGACAAGCACACAAACAGGCATGGCCGATAATTGCTGGACATTCCATTCTCCACCCAGGCAGGCCAAGACACAGCCGGTTCGTTGCTTCAGGGACCTCTCCGGCAAACACCTCATTACCTATGCGCGATACTAACAAAGGCTTCCTGCCCCGAACAGGCTACTGGACAAAGGTTGTGCTGTCCATTGGTAAGCGCTGCGCATCTGCATACTGGCCACACTATTGTTGATTCGGCTCTGATTCCATCATGCAAAGTTGTGACCTTTCCGAGATATTGTCTCGCACCCAAAACTCATTGTTCTCCATGAGTAAGGCATAGCCTGCAGTCCCAATTTACCCTATAAAAACCCCTGATTCCGAGACCTTCCTCGGATTGCTCCTGAGTTTCATCCCGTCTTGCTGCTGCTTGGCTTGGTGAGCTCCCCTCAGCTAATCAAGCTGAGCTTCTTCTCTGCACTCCCGGCTTCTCTCCCGAGGTCCAGGACGACGAGACAGGTGTCGTATCACCCATTTTCCTCTGAAAGTCCCTATCCTTAATTCAACCTCCAATTTCTTAGTTAGCTGTGTGACTGTGTGATATTTGTTAGTATGCCATAAAACATCATTTTTTTTTATTACTTTAAACCCATCAGGCTGCTTGACTGACCTGACCCCGTAGATGCTGGGTTGCCAGATCCTGCTAAGTTACCCTGCCTCTCGCTAGCTTAAGTGAGTGCTCCAGCTAATTTTCCCCAAGGTTGTGTTATATTATTTGGTTATTTAGGTGTTCCTCCTGGGACCCCCAGAGAACAGGGTAACAAGTCCTTGATTTTTTTAAAATCACTATGCACATACAAATGACCAAGGCCTCTCTTAATGGACATCAACGCCATTCTTCTGCACATTTAAGAAACGAGCAGGTTTTCACATACCATGTGACAAATTAATTATCTGTTGTTAATTGCTGTCATATCAGCCTTGACTTTGGGCATCTCTATGAATAAAAGACTTTCAAGGCATCCTGTCATCAGCATCCCTGCTCAGGTTCTGCAATCTCAGGGCTGAATCTATCCTCCTGTAATGCAGTCTTCCTCTTTTCCTATTCCTTCCCACTTTACCTAGCATTGTTCTAATGAGCCATGCCATCCATGTCATCCAGTTCTGGCTTCTAAGAAGAGTTTAGCTTCATTTGCTGTGGGACCCCATGATATTCTTGCAAAGAAGCTTATAAAATGCGAACTGGGCAGGGCTACTGTTAGGTGGATTTGTAACTGGGTGACTGACTGAACCCAAAGGGTGCTCACCAATGGCTGCTTTTCATCCTGGAGAGAAGTGACTAGTGGGGTACCACAGGATTCTGTCCTCGGCCCAGTGCTATTCAACATCTTCATCAATGACTTGAATGAAAGAGTAGGGGGTATGCTGATCAAATTTGCAGATGACACCAAATTGGGAGGGATTGCTAATACTCCAGAGGACAGGAGAAAATTTCAAAATGACCCTGACAGATTGGAGAGCTGGGCCAAAGCTAACAAAATGAATTTCAACAGAGAGAAATGTAAAGTCATACACTTAGGCAGAAAAAATAGAATGCACAATTATAGGATGGAGGACACATGGCTGGATAGCAGTACGTGTGAAAGGGATCTAGGAGTCTTGGTAGATCACAAGCTGAACATGAGTCAGTAGTGTGATGTGGCAGCCAGGAAAGCCAATGCGATTCTTGGTTGCATCAATAGGAGTATGGTGTCTAGATCAAGGGAAGTAATGATACCACTCTATTCTGCATTGGTTAGGTCTCATTTGGAATACTGTGTCCAGTTCTGGGCACCTCAATTCAAGAAGGATATTGACAAGCTGGAACGTGTCCAGAAGAGAGTGACCAAAATGGTGAATGGTCTTAGGGAGCTTAGGGAGCTGATTCTATGACCCATTTATCAACCATATTATTATCTTTATTAACCCACATTTAGACCACACTCTTATGTGCACTTAACAGGTAATTAATCCAGTTGGACCCACTGAAACATACTCTGACAAGACATGCACAAGATTGCACTGCTAGAATATATTAAATTTGTTGCTTAGTATTAAGATATTAGGGTATTAGAGAGTAGTATAGTGGTTTGAGGGTTGGACTGTGACCCTGGAGACCAGGATTTGATTACCTGCTCAGCCATGGAAACCCACTGGGTGACCTTGGATGTGTCACACACTCTGAGCCCCAGAAACCCCTGTGATAGGTTCACCTTAGGGTCACCATCAGTTGGAAACAACTTGAAGACACACAATAACAACAACAGCAGCAGCAATAACAATAACAACAATATTAGGGTATAAAGCTTAAAATGTTAAAGAAATAATTTCCTAGAAGGAACACAGTGATAAAAATGTTAGGAATGTCTTTCCAGGTATATGAGCAGCAAGTGAGTAAAACAGTTATCTTTTTGGACAGTTAGGAGAATCAAAGTCACAGGTAAGTCACAGGTAAGAAAGGTAAGAAAGAACAGCAAAATGGGGCTAGCTTGTGGAGAACTTAGAAGTAAGGGCTTAGTGCTGGATGAGAGAGAAGATAGAGAGCTAGTGTGTAGGGATTCGAGGAAGTGAGTCATTTCCTTAGAGTCATAAGAAATATGAACTGTGGTTGAAACTTATATATGTATTTCATACTGCTGCTAACATAAAAACATGAACCTTGCCTAAAGGTACATTCAGGAATATATGAAATTATATGACAGTTGAAAGATTCTGACTTTAGCCACGGTGGAGCTTATTTACTTTTCCACAGTAAAATGTATTTTTTAGCCTATTAGATCTGAGAGAAATCCTTTTGAGTTAACAGCAAATGATCTTTTAAGTGCCATAAATCAACATGACAGGTGATTCAATCAGCCACATGCCTTGTCTGATTTAAACAGCTGTCAACTCACGTGGAGCAAGCAGAGTTCAAGTCCCAGAGGCTCTTCCAAGCAGGGGAAGAAAGCCTCAGCCTTGCACTTTTAAAAGCACTGAAGCCAAAACTGAGGAAATTTCCTGACACAAGTGAAATAACAAGGGCAGAGTATGTAATTTACATGATAGGTTAGCATTGGATGACTCCTTCTACCATTTTCTTTCACTTACATATGTAGTCAAGACAGCTACAGGAAATGTGGCAGGGTGGCTTTTAAAAGTCAACAATGAGATCTCAAATCAAGTCTGGACTATGGGATAGAAGGCAATTAACACAGAAATAGTACTGCAGAAACTTGAATACTATAATAAGACTTATGATTCTATTACATGTTCCTTTAAGTGAAGGAAGTATCTTTCAGAAACTTCTGTATGATGATGATCTACATGCGACTTACATGTGAACAATGAGAGTGCAAGTCAGCAATCTATATACATTGTACAATTGTTGACTTATATGTGAATAACTGTACAAAAACAGGTCATAAAACAGACCAACACCCAGAGATCCTCAGTTCATTGTCTGTTATCCAGATATAGAGATAGATTTCAGATATATGATGATGACACTGGCCTGAATCATGCTGTGCAATTGTGAATATGAAGCCTATAGTTTAGCATTCATAACTACTATATATTCATGAATAGTATGGAGCTCCTAGTTTAGGGGCTATGTCAGGATCATGAAAGTCCCTAAAATGCCACTTACTGGTAAGCACCCACTGTGATCAACAAGGGGTTTGTTCTCTTGTGGATCAAGAAGTGGCTACCTGATGTTTCCACCCTCCTTTGCGCAAATAATCTCTGGTGCAAGGGGAATTTGCAACAGGGGTCCTTTTTCTGTATGTTGCATTGGAGATTGCTCACAGGAGGGGGTGGGAGCATCAGAGAGCTGCTTCTTAATTGACGGAGGAATGTACCCTGTCATTCCCAGTGGTTGATTACTGGAGTTTCATGCTGGAATTCACTACAGAGCAATGTCATTTTGGTGCTACTTAGTATGAAATGACCATATAGAATTGTGGCAGATGACTTTAAGGGAGCTAGTGTGGGCAAAGATAAAAAATGATCAAGAAAAGGACTATTTTTCTTCCCACCTCTGAAGGGAGGGATCCAGTTTTTTTCTTTACTCTTTTATTTAAAAGTTTTAGTAGAATTTTGTTCATTTTTTAAAAAAAAAACGCTACAAGCATATATTGTACTAATACACAAGCAAGCTTGTTTTCATTCTAATGCCCAAATGTTAGTTACAGAAAAGTGTATGTAAGTCAGCAGTAGAAGCTAATCTGTGTAACAATCACCTGCTGCTACTAGTTAGATCAAAAGCAATCTGGAAATGTTTAACATACAGTCATATCATAAAACACTTCTGTGAAGTCAGAAGTTTGAATGATTTATATGGACACTTACCCATTGTCATAGAGAGAAAGAGAAATGAATGAAGGATCAAGTGAAAGTACAGAAAACATAGGCCAGAATTCTGTTGGTGACATACATAAGTGTAAAAACTCCTTTGGAAGGTAAGCAGGGTCAGTCTTTTTTGGTTATTTGGATGGCATTCCACTTGGGAATCTCAGGGATCTTCAGGAAAGAGTAGGAAAAAAATTCCTGCCTGAAACCTTGGAGAGGTATTGTCAGTCAAAGCTGATAAGGCTGGGCTACAAGGCCCAGTTTTCTAGCTTCATATAAAAAGAGGCACCTATGATTCCAACTTGGTAACCAATAATATCGAGTCTCTTTTTAAACACATCCTGCCTTTCAGTGCTAAGGTAAACGTTGGCTTTTTACTTAAACCTTTTGAGACTCTATGGCTGTGACCTTGTCTTGATCTATGAGATTGTAGGGTTTGTTTTGTTGTGTTTTCCTGACTGATTATATTGAATTGTTTTGAAATTATTTTAAAGCTTTTTAGATCAATTGCATGCTGCCCAGAGATCTCTAGATACCATGTAAAGAATCCTTCTTCCATAAGACCATTAAGTATGGGGAAGTCATAGGACCATTAACCCAAAGGCTAAAACTACTTAACAACACTACTGAAGTTCAGCTTCACAGCCTCTTTCTACCTATTCCTTCTTTGATTGGATGTATGAAATGGGTTTTCAATGCAACGTATGACTTTCTGTGAGAAATATACTTCATATACAGTGAGGGATATACTGTGTCATACCATTACACTCTGCATCAGATGAAATAGTACAAGCTGAGACCCATTACTTCTTTCAAAGTGGGAAATGAGAAGAGCAATACATATGTCCTGCTGCTTTTTCACAGCTGCCAAAATATTAGCCCAAACTCTAGTTTGTATCTTAAACCTTGCCCTTTCAAAATAAAAATTCTTATCAACTAAAAACTGTGACCCAAACAAGAAGGCAGATAAAGACCGTTTAGTACTGTGCTATTAATGCATGTTGTAGGAACGTCTCTCTCCCAGTCAGCTTAGAACTACAAGTCAAAATGAGCTTGAAGACAGTCCAGGTTGCAGATATCTCAGATGATTTCTATCTTCTGTTGTTAACAAAGCTTAGGCATGCTTCAGGTGGATTGATTTAATCTGAGATAATTTAAATCACTAACTGAAATAATCAGAAAAAGATTTTTAAGTAAATTAAATTAATACTAATTAATTGATTGAATTAATTAAATTACATTAATTAATTGATTGATGGATTGATTTGGATTTAAATCAGACTTTAAATCACCTGTTCAGAGCAATCCAAGGTGTAGAACCCTATCCCTAACATAGGTTCAGCACTTTGGATATATCCTATAAAGTTTGGACTGCTTATCACCTACCAGATGTTGTTGTACTACAGCTCCCATCATCTCTCCCCATTGGCTAGGCAAACTAGGACTAATGAGAATTGCATTACAACAGCTCTGGCATAAGAGAGCATAAAGGCTCTATTAGTTATAAACTAATATAGCAACCAAGTATTGTGCCCTAAAGATCTTGTCTGACCTTGGAAGCTAAGCAGGGTCATGTTGCATGGATGGGAGACTGCCAAACCAGGTGTTATAGGCTATATTTTAGAGGAAGGAACTGGCAAAACTACCTCTGAATATTCCTTGGCTAAGAAAACTCTGTGAAATTCATATGCTTGCAATAAATTGACAGGTGATTTGAAGGTACAAACACAGGATGTATGCCTGTTCAGAAAATACAAGGGTTTCAAACTGAGAAGTTTGACTTAAATCCAAATCAATCAATTCATTCAAGTAGCACATAGCTCATGGCCAATAGGAGAGTATAAAACCATGCATATGGTACCTAGGGATGATCTTGGTGAGAAACATTATGGCATATGCTCAATTAGTGGGTTCAGTACATAACCCACAAAAATAATTAATTAATTAATTAATTAATTAATAAATGAGAGACAATAACACTTTGTCATTTACAATGCTTCATAGCAGACAGTGTCTGGGTGTGTCCTCACTTTCTGTCTCTCTCTCCCCCTCCCTCTCTCCCTTTCCTTTTCATCTCATAGCTTGTTTTCTTTTTGGTAAGTGGTCAAAATTGTGAGTAGACTCTCACAAATGTGTTTGCAATGTATTCGTTCCAGACTGCATTTTAAAAAGAGTTTTTTTTTGTTTTTGCAAAAGTGATAGTATAATTGGTTTGTAAAGAATCAGATTGATATTTTAATTTTTTTTTTAAAGCACATGATTTTACTTACACCACCTTTGGATGAAACAGCAATGAACTATTGTAGTGAAGGAAACACATTCCTGAACCTAAGAGAATGCTACAGAGCTTAAAAATACATTCCAGCATTCAGTAGTTTGGGGTTGGTTTTTAGCAGTAAAACCCTTAGTCTATATAAAATTCTCATCATAAAAGAAGCATGTAGCACACAGTATTTCATGAGTCCTTAACAAGGGATTTTAAGCAATAGATATCACAGACATCTTATTTCAATTACTCTTAGCAGTGTTTGCCAAGGGATGACTGTTTTTTTTCTTCAGTACCTAGTCTCTCAGGAACCATTAGCCAGCATCAACTTCCTGACTTGAAAGATAGCTCTTCATCAGAAATGGGGGGAGGAGTCACATGGAGTGCATGGAATTTTCCAAACATCAAGGCATTTACAGTGATGAGCTATGTAAGCAAGCAAGATTAGATGTCACTGTTAGATAACAACTAAGCCTACTATCTACAAACTATTTAGCTGGCACATCTGCTCTTGAAAGTCACCTTAGGGTAGCTCTGCACATCTGCAAAACATATCATTCTAACTGAACTGGATCTACTGTGCCAGCATTTCAAATATATAATTTAATCTAATCTCCTGGTCTCACTGTGTTAGCTGTCAGTGTGCAGCCCAGGTAAGTTTTAAACAGGGGAAGATACAAGTGAAAGGTTTCTCAAGCCCATTGACTGGAGCTGGTTTTTAAACTGGGTCCACTTCCTACTGTTTTCTTGGAGCTTTGTCAGTTGTTCTTCATTAATAAAATCTGTGATAGGTAATAGGTCCCCGGGAAGGAAGCTCTTGCTTCTTTATTGAGGTGGAGCCATGGATGATGCCCTACTCAAGGGCCATTTCCACACTAGACTGTTATAGTGCTATTATTCCACTTTCAACATCCTATGGAATCCTGGGGTTTGCAGTTTAGGGAGGGGCTTTTGAGGGCCTTTCTTAGTTCAGCTGGACCCCTCAGCAGCTTTTGACACTAGCAATGCCTACTCTTCAACATTTAACAGAGGAAAAATAGGACACATGTGACTGAGTGATATCAGAGTGTGGTCAAACGGCATGGCCAGGCAATAAAACTGGAAAAGTTATTAATGAGGAAGATCACACAGAACTATTTTAAAGAGAGAAATCCTGGTATTTATGTACTGATTTTAGGGAAGGCAAAACTCTGCTGCTGCTTCTCTTCTCTTCTCTTCTCTTCTCTTCTCTTCTCTTCTCTTCTCTTCTCCCTTCTGCTGTGTTAACTGGGTACAAATGACTTAGAATCATAGAATCACAGAAATGTAGAGTTGGAAGAGACCACACGGGCCATCCAGTCCAACCCCCTGCTATGCAGGAACACCCTCAAAGCACTCCCGACAGATGGCCATCTAGCCTCTGCTTAAAAATCTCCAAGGAAGGAGACTCCACTACACTCCGAGGCAGCGTGTTCTACTGCCGGACAGCCCTGACTGTCAGGAAGCTCTTCCTGAGGTTCAGGTGGAATCTCCTTTCCTGCAGCTTGAATCCATTGCTCCTTGTCCTGGTCTCTGGAGCAGCAGAAAACAAGCCCTCTCCTTCCTCTACATGGCATCCCTTCAAATATTTAAACATGGCTATCATGTCCCCTCTTAACCTTCTCTTCTGCAGACTAAACATACCCAGCTCTCTAAGTCTATCCTCATAGGGCATGTCTTCCAGGCCTCTCACCATTTTGGTCATCCTCCTCTGGACTTGCTCCAGCTTGACCATGTCCTTCTTGAATTGGGGTGCCCAAAACTGGACACAGTATTCAAGAGGAGGTCTAACCAAAGCAGAGTAGAGTGGTACCAGTACCTCCCTCGATCTAGACACAATACTCCTGTTGATGTAGCCGAGAATTGCATTGGCTTTCTTGGCTGCCGCATCACCCTGCTGACTAGTGTTCAGCTTGTGGTCTATGAAGACTCCTAGATCCCTTTCACATTTACTGCTATCCAGCCATGTGTCCCCCATCCTATATTTCTGTATTCCATTTTTTCTACCTCAGTGTAGGACCTTACACTTCTCTCTGTTGAAATTCATTTTGTTAGCCTTGGCCCAGCTCTCCAATCTGTCCAGGTCATTTTGAATTTTGATCCTGTCCTCTCGCATATTAGCAACCTCTCCCAATTTGGTGTCATCTGAAAATTTGATGAGCATGCCCTCTATTCCTTCATCCAAGTTGTTGATAAAAATATTGAACAGCACTGGGCCCAGGACAGAACCCTGTGGCACCCCACTAGTCGCTTCTCTCCAGGATGAAAAGCAGCCATTCGTGATCACTCTTTGGGTTCAGTCGGTCAACCAATTACAAATCCAACTAACAGTAGCCCTGTCCAGCCCGCATTTTACTAGTTTCTTTGCAAGAATGTCACGGGGTACTTTGTCAAAGGCCTTACTGAAATTGAGATATGCTACATCCACAGCATTCCCTTCATCTATCAAGCTAGTAACTCTATCATAAAAAGAGATAAGATTAGTCTGGCATGACTTATTTTTGAGAAATCCATGTTGACTTCTTGTGATTACCGCCTTGCTTTCTAAGTGATTAGCAACTGACTGCTTAATGATCTGCTCCAGGATCTTTACGGGTACTGATGTCAGGCTGACGGGGCGATAATTATTTGGGTACTCCTTTTTTCCCTTCTTGAAGATGGGGACAACATTTGCTCTCTTCCAGTCTGCTGGAACTTCTCCTGTCCTCCAAGATTTCTCAAAGATTATAGGAAGCGGTTCCGAAATGACCTCTGCCAGCTCTTTTAATATCCTAGGATACAATTCATCTGGCCCTGGAGACTTGAATTCATCCAGTGTGGACAGGTATTCCTGTACCTCCTCTCTACCTATTACGTGACTCATTTCCCCTGCTTCCTCACCTGCTCCCCAACCGTCAAGTTGACTGCTTGTATCCTTTTGGGAAAAAACTAAGGCAAAGAAGGTGTTAAGTAATTCTGCCATTTCTCTTCTCCCTGTGAGTAATTCACATCTTCTCTGCGCAGTGACCCTATCGTCTCCTTCTTTTTCCTTTTGCTGCAGACGTATTTAAAAAAGCCCTTTTTATTGTTTTTAATGTCTCTGGCCAGCCTAAGTTCGTTCTGTGCTTTAGCCTTTCTGACCTCCTCCCTACATCTCCTGGCTACTTGCTTAAATTCTTCTTTTGTGGTTTCCCCCTTCTTCCATTTCCTATACATGTTTCTTTTAACACTTAGCTCAGCTGAGAGTTCTTTAGTCAACCATTCTGGTCTCTTAAGATGCCTTCCGTTTTTCCTCCTTATTGGCACAGTTTTAGACTGTGCCTTCAATATCTCCTTTTTAAGGAACTCCCATGCATCCTGAACTCCTTTCTCTTTCACTATTCTTGACCACGGAATTCCAGCCAGCAGCTCCCTAAGTTTACAGAAGTCCGACTTCTGCACTTTGAACACATTTACAGAAATTGAACTAAGCCAAGAATGAAGCGGGAAGAGGAAAGATGTGAGTGAAACTGGGACATTTTAAAAATAGCTTAAAAAGTAGGATGGTAAAGTAACTAGGACTGTCCCCACTAAACTGGGACAGTTGGAGGGTATGGAAACCTTTGTATTCCTCTAGGTCACCATACTGGAATGAGCCTTGGAGGCACTGTTTTCCAGTGGCTCAATTCCTTTCTGGAAGAAAGCCAAGAAGATGGTGCTGGGGGATTCCTATTCAGCTACTTGCCTGTTGGCCTGTGGAGCCCTCCCAAGGGCTGAGTTTTGTCCTGCATGCTGCTTAAAATATGTGTGAAACTACTGAGAATGGTTGCTTAGAGTTTAAGTGTTAGATGTCACAAGACATTTATCCTTTCCACTCAACTGCAAGGAGGCTGTTTATCTTCTAAACTGATGTCTGTTGGCAGTAATGGACTAAATGAAGGCAAACAAATTGAGGTGTAATCTAGACAAGCCAAAGGTGCTCCTTGTCAGTCAAAATGCAGATCAGGAAATCAGGTATTCAGCCTGTGCTGGATAGAGCTACACTCTCCTTGAAATTTCAGGTTCACATCTTGGGCATAGTCCCGGATTCAGACATGAGCTTAGATGCCCAGATTTATGCAGTGACTAGGAGAGCATTTGCACAATTAAAGCTAGTACACCAGCTGTATCCATTCCAAGAAATGCCTGATTTGGCCACAGTGACCCACTCCTTAATTACATCTCATTTGGAGTCCTGTAGCATGCTGTAAATGCCTTTGATAAATGCTCAGAAAGCCAGATTATTGATTGGGGCAGTTTGTAGGGAGCACACAATTGCCTAATTAAAACAACTCCACGGGCTGCTAGTCCAGTTTTGGGCAAATTCAAAGTGTTGCTTATGGCATGTAAGTCCTGGGCTGTACATAGTTCCAGACTAACAGAAGGTCTGTATCCTCTTATATGAGCTTGATTGGGCTGAAAGTTTTTGATGGGCATTACAGTCCAACACCATTTGGAAGGACACATGTTACAAACTTTGTTCTTGGGCAAGATTAGGCAGAAGGTACTTTCTGGTCTGCTGGCAGACCATGGGCTAGTTTCTGCTGAACTACCTAGCACTATTAGTTCTTAGAATTTTAAAAATAATGACGGTCTCAGCACACTTTGATCTGATCCTGGAAAAGGCTTCTTAAATATTTAGGGAAGAGTTCACACCAGAAATCACATGATATCATCTATACCTATATCTAATACTTATATCTTTATGTGTATGGTATTAAGTGATCTCAGGTATGAGCTAGACTGAATTCAGTTTTGTGAGAACTACATACTCAAAGGAGTTCTTAGATGAAATAGATTATATAGATCAGTGATTCCCAACTTGGGGTATATGCAACCCCAGGGATATGAACAAGGACATTAAATGAATAATGGCAGAAAAAGTATAAAGTATAAGCCATTTTGGAGGATAAAGAGAAAAGAGCTGGCTGGCATTGGCCCACATTTTTTTAAAAGTTTTTCTCATACACATATGCACATAGAACCTTTCATTTGAGTTCCCACGACCCTAGCCCCACCCATATTGGATAGGTTTTCAAGCCTTGCATGCACATGCTCTTCTCTCCCTCTTCTTTGTGCTCCTCTTCACCATGCCTGGTGGAGATGTCTAGTTCTGCCTTGAATCCTTCTGAAGGAGGGACATGCAGCACCAGTTGCTCTTCCCTATGCCTTCAGCAGGGAGCAAACCAGATCCCGAGGCTAAAGATGATTTCTAGGTGAGTAATGGAGAAAGATGGGATGGAGAGGCCCAGGCAGGGTGGTTGGCCTGACACCCTGCTTTTCCTTTCTTGGGTTTGGGGATGTCTCCTCAGAGCTCACAGAAGCTATCCGATGGGGCTTTTTTTCCCCTCAAAGAAAGGATGTGGCGGCAGGGGGGAGGTACAATTTATAGAAATGGGCTGTCAAGGGATACGCAAGTGAAAAAAGGTTGTGAAGCACTGACCTAGATCAACTATTCTCAAGGTGATTGTATGACCCCCAAGGGGACCCTGGCAATGGGTTACAGACTAAAAACTATGAGAAAGGGAGCTCCAAGGGTTTATGGGGCTCCTGGTAACTGAACTGATGAAATACCCAAACAGCAACCTTAATTGGAGTCAATAGTTTTCCCCCAAGAAAGATTTAATGACCTGTTAAGCTTCTGCATCCCAGACTGGAGTTTGAATCCATTTGAAATACAACCAGCTCAAGTTGAGAGAGAAATTCAAGAAATGTTGATTGATCTTCAGAGTGATATACTGGTAACTGTGTATCCTCAGTTCAGTCATTTTCAAAAAGATTTTTGGATCAACAGTGGTCTGCCAAATAGATTTCCAATACAATGGGGAAAAGCCCAAAGATTGCCTTTCCTGAACATATTTGGTTGAGTGCAGATTCAGCAAGGTAGTTTCCTTTACAAAATCCAGGATCAGAATTGCTATTGTGACAAGAAGTGACCTCTGACTGTCATTGTCTAATTTGGAGCCTAATATCATGAATCTTTCAGAAAAGCATCAAGCTCAAGGACCGCATTAGGCTTGATAGATGTTTAATTTCATACAGTCTTTTAAACAGTTTATTATTTATATATTTATTTATTATATTTATATTTATACACTTCCCTTCTCTCAGAGTGTGACCCAAGGCAGCTTCCAAAAAGTTTAAAACACTGAAAGTTTAAAACATTAAAAGCTTAAAACATTAAAAAGCAACAATTAAAAACATTAAAAGACATATAAAATTACAGAAACCTACAAGAAATTTAAAAAAAATCTTGATAAATTAAACCCAGTTACTTACATATTAAATGCCTGCTTAAATAAGAGAGCTTTCTTTAGCGAGAAAGTTTTGTCTAGTATGTTGGAATGTTCAAGATTTCTTGGAACATGAGAAGAGCTTTTAAGGGGGCCCGCCATGGCCAAAACAAAACAAACAGTTGAGAATGGCTGATCTGGATCAATTTCAATCTGCTTCAAGCTTGGCTACGGGATTGAGACAGTTTCGATCATCTTGGTGGATGACCCACGCTGGGAACTAGGAAGAGGGAGTGTGTTAGCTTTGGTTCTGCTGGACCTCTCAGCTGCTTTCAGTACTATCACTCATGGTATCCTTCTGGGCTGCCTGTCTGGGATGTGACCTGGGGCACTGTTCTACGATGGTTCCTGTTTTTTTTGGAGGGGAGAATTCAAAAGGTAGCGCTGGGGGATTCCTGCTCTACCACCTGGCTGCTGGCTTATGGTGTTCCTGAGGGTCTGGTTTTGTTCCTCATGCTACATGAAACTGCTGGGACAGGTCATCTAGAATTTTGGAATTCAATGTTACCAGTATGCAGATGACACCCAATTCTATCTCTCCTTTCCATCACATTCAGTTAAAATTAGTGCTCCAGCTGTGCTTGTTTCTGGAAGCAACAGATCTGGCCATAACACATGCCTTGGTTATAATCCCAGTTGGATTATTCTAACATACTTTATGTGGAGCTGCCTTTGAAAGCTGTTTGGAAAATTCAGCAAGTCAAGAATGCTGCATCCAGGCTGTTGACTGGGGCTGGTTACGGAGAGCATATAACCCTGCTGTTGAAACAGCTTCACTGGTTACCAGTCCCTTTCCAGGCAGAATCCAAAGTGCTAGTTATGATCTTTAAAGCCCTGTATGGCTTAGGTCCACACTATCTGAAAAACTGTATCTCCATATATCTTTATTATGGTCAGTATTTTTATGTTGTTTTACTATTCTGCTTTTAACTGAATTGCTATTAAACTCCTTTTAAACTTTTGTATAAATAATGGTTTAATTGTGCCCTGTTTTTTAAATGCTGTAGGCCATCTTGGATTTTGCATAGGAAGAAAAGTGAGATGGAAATCAAATAAATAAATAAGCAAGGCCCACACATATGAGTGAATGACAGTATGTAAGTGTGTGCACATGTGTATGTACATGCCCAAATATGTGTTGGATCACACAAGACTGAAGTCAATCCGCTCCTATTCAAGGGTACTTTTTTGACAGCAGCTGAGCCTAATAGGAGAAGCTGGTGTTCTGTAAAATCTTGATGACACACCTTTGCATCCAAGAATCCTGTACATCTGTGCAACGATTTTACAACCCACACATAGGGATAAACTGCTTGTATTTGTTGTACAACCAAATCATCTTGTGATTGTCAGAATCGTCAGTTAAACATTTGCATGTATAAGCTAAAACCATTCAGGTCCCTCATTCTATGCTCATTCTTACCTCTCTGTATGTTCAACTGTTCCTGTTTGCCAGAGGCAGCAATAGTGTTTATTTCTTGGTACCTGGAAATGATTGTCTCTATTTTAAACTTACATAAATACCCTAAAGGCACCAGATCCTGTCTGATCTTGAAAGCTAAGCAGTGTCAGTCCTAGTTAGCACCTGGATGGGAGACCACCAATGAATACAGGGGCTGTAGGCAAAAGTTCAAAAGAGGCAAATTACCTCTGGATATTCCTTGCCTAAAAAAATCCTATGAAATTCATGGAATTGGCATAAATCAACAGACAACTTGAAGCACATGCACACATACTTTCCCCTTTTAGGAATGACCTTCATTTCTTGTAGTCCAAGTTACAAGAGGATATCAGCCAAATATTCTTGAGTTTTAAAGACGCACCCCTAAAGACTTTTGAAAGAGTGACAACATTTGAAACTAAAATTATGCAAGAAATCAGACACAAAATCACGAGGGCAAGGGGTAGGTTTGGCAATCCCACTAATCTCATTAGTGTCCTTGAAAAGGACTTGCCAGTAATAATTTCTCACCCAAGTTAAAGAGGAAAGTGGCATCTGCCCCTTCATTTCATGTATAGAAGCTATGTATAACTACAATGGCAGTTTCACATTGGCTATCAGATAGGGGGTTCCACCACTTCTGAGGGCAGCCTTGTAAGGCATAAGCTTATGCCTTGCACGTATACCCCTGTCCTCCAGGAGAGTAGCAAGGCCAGGGCTAAGAGAGGAGTAGGTGAGGCAAAACACCACTGAAGGGCCCGGGCCTCTGGAAGCCTGGACAATGAAAAAAAGCAAACAATAAATTACAAAATAAATATTGGTATCTCTACAGGTCAGACAGTAACTATAATGCCCAATGTCCATTGATAAATTTTGGTATGCAAACATTTATTAATATGTTCTATACATGCCACAGTGCAACATACATCTTGAAACCAGAATGACTAGGCTCTAGCAGCAGACCTCAGTTCACATTTCACAGAATTACTGGGCCACAGTTCTCATTTGCTCAAGAAGAATTCCCAACTGTTCTCTTAATGGAAGAGCAGATAAAAAGAAACTTATGCCTTAGTTTGTGTAAGACTGCTTCATATTTGGTTCTCTACATTCAATGTCTAATACCTGTTGGAGTGGCTGGATAGATTCTGTATGATAAATTGCAATTCTAGATAAAGTTTCTGTTGTGTGGAGTCTTCAAATAAACTCAGTTTGTCTGTAGAGACATCGTCTGTGCTGTGGGGTGTTTTGGATATTCATTCAAGTGCATAATCATGGCAACAGTTCATTAAAGGTGTTGGTATCCAACAGACTACAGAAATAAACTGCTACTGAAATCAAGAACAGTGAAAGCTTGTTAAGTTTTATTCAAGAAAACTGCATTATCATACTTCTGAAATTAAGGCTCTTGCCAATGCAATTAAAAGTAAGCTGAATTTCTGGAGAAATACACTAAAAAGATGAGATAATTTCAGTATGAACCCCTGGATGAAGTGGCTGTTAGAAATCCAGAAGACAGATTCTTCTTTTATGTAACCATTGTATTTCCAGTCATAAAAATTATTATAAAGCTATGAAGCTTTTGTGTGAGCAATTTGTGTTTCTGTGGAAGTAAAAGAATATGATTGAAAACCAGACTGAAGAAACATGCAAGTTATCCACTGAGGACTACCACGCTGATGTCACAGTTGAATTGTATGGAGAAATGAATTATCTGAAAGCAATTCATTTAGATGACTTTCGAGATGTTACGTTGAAACCACTGATCCTTTTAAATAAAACTCATGAACTTAACATTTCAAATTAATTTCCAATTATGTTCTACCTTTTGCACTTTTCCAGTGCCTGCAGCTGAAGCAGAGCCCATTCAGGACTCTGGGTGCTTTTAAAACTGCCTGAAATTAAGTGGGCACCAGCATTGCCTCACAAATGTGGGAAACCTGGCCATTGAATCAAAACTTGCAAGAAGATTGAAATTGGCTCCCTTCATTGAAACGTTTGCTAATAGAAGAGCTTATGAAGTACTGTTAAATGGCTGTGGATAAATAGGCTGATAATGAATAATAAACAGTGTGTTTTTATTCAAGGGCATGCCTTCCAAATATCTTGATTTGGCAGGGACAATCCTGGTTAATCTTTATTTGTCCCACATTTTCAGCTGCTTTTTAAATGTTGCAGTTTCTCTCTCCTCCCCCCGCCATTTTCCTCTTTTGTCCTCAGCTTGCTTCAGTTGCTGCAAAAGGAGTTCAAAGTGCACAAGTAGCTTGCACTCTGGTCCTTTCTGCAACTTACCTCTGTCTTGGTAGCATCCAGTGACAATGGTGGCAGCAGCTCTCCTGAGGATGGGGAAGCAAGATGGAGCGCTCTCCTCCATCTTGGCTGCCTGTCGGATCCAGGAAGCGTGAAAGCCACAGTTCTTCCTGCTGCAGCACAGCTGGGTACGCAAGCAAGGTAAGTGCAGGTGCACAGTGGGAGAGCAGCACGATCGGGGAAAACCTTTCAATGATTTGTGGCCTGATTACACCACCCCATGGCAGATTGGGCATGTTGTGTGGAAAAGGCCTCAGTTATCTCAACAAGGGAGAGAGGAGAGGAGTGAGAAGAATCTTACCCTTCCCAGGAGGCTCAGGCAAAAACTAACTGTTGTAGCCTCTCCTAGCTTGTATATCATTCCTCATTAATAACTCTTGCCATCTTAACCATGCTCTGCTGTTGCTTGTCCACACGTGTCCTGATTTTCATCTGTGAAATGCTAGAGGGTACGAATTCAATTAACACTATTAATTGAGTAATAATGCAAGAGTGCTAAAAATGTTTATTTATTTTCACTTGAGTTTATGAACAGGATTATTTTAAATATACACACTAAACATCTCATTCAGATATAATGTCTTCATTTCTTTCTAGCCTTTTTCACCCAAGATTAAACCTAAATTAATTATTTACTAAAGCTGGATGATAGTTCTCAGCATTCCTGGGAAAGACCAGGGAGTTCAGAAGGGATAGCTGGGGGGTGAGGGGAGGACCCTGTCCCTGCTGGCTCCCAGAATCTGCTGCAGGAGGTGCTTTCCTTTTTCCACCTAAGGTTGGGGGCAGCCTTGCCATTAGATGTTCTTCTGCATTATTTTCCATAAAATAAATGTCATTCAGACCTATGGAAAATACGTTCCATTTTGAGGAACCAAATCTCTGTTCCTTTGAGACTTGTTAGTAGGGCCTGTTGACAAAATTCCTGTTGCAACTGTAGGTGAAATAAATCACTGTGCACAGAAATAAACTATGTATTTCAGAGACCCTTGTAATATACAATCAGCCTTTCACATTTGACTTTCATGGATTTGATTATCTGCAAGTTTCTTCAAGACCTGCCCCACTCCCTCACCTGATGTGATTCTTTTCTGGAGGAACATTCCTTCTTGGCAGCTCCAATCAAGTTGCTCAGCCCTTTAAAAACCTGCCCCTGCTCTGCTTCCTCCTCTATCAGCTGCTGTCTGGCCACCTAAGGATGGCTCACAGCCCAATTTCTGAGCACCACAAATCATCTTCTGATGCTCCACCCACACCCAAGTGTTGTGGCCAGAAAAGAGAAGAAGACCAGGTTTCCAGGGAAAAATCAAAAAGCCTTTTTTATTGTTAACAATTTACTTGCGCAAGGATGACAACTATTTTCAGGATTGTCGTCCAGATTAATTAAGGTAGCATCACTATATACCTTTGGTCTTCTGTGTCAGCAATCAATCATTCATTTAGCCAGCCTATCACAGAAGAAAAAGATCTTTGGTTAACTTTCCATTACATCATTAACTTAGCACACATGTGTACAGAAGAGAACAAAGAGTTAGTTAGAAAATGATACAAAATGATGCATATGGCGAAAATGAGGTAGTAGGGAGTATGCCTAACTCCCTCTTAGTTCCCAGACGCCTGAGTGAGTGTTGCAAGGCCATTCTTTAAAATTGAGATAAGACAAAGACATCTGCTGTTTCACTCAAAGACTCAATTCAATTCGCTTATTTTTCTATTCAAGTAGCAATTCCTTGGATTTAACCCCTTCACAAGGAAGGAGATGAGTGAGGCAGAGGAAGGATAGAGCCACTATGCCAACCCACCTCCTTTCCCTGACCTGGTTTGACCTCGGGCATCAGTTATCTCTCCTATGCCTCGACCCCTTTAATTTTGATAGTTGCAATTTTTCCACTTTTGCAGGGGTCCTGTGCCCCTAACCCTTGCAAATGTGGAGGCCTGATTGTACAATCCCCACTTTTACCTAGCTGAATGATGGACGTGTTGGTAATGACTATATAAAATGGGAAGTACTAGGTTCAGAGGGCAGTGAAGGATAAGCATTTGGTTATAGCAGCACAGTACATAACATTGAGGGACAAGCACTGCATGCAAGAAAATGCTGGAATGTACCATTTCTCTTGAATAAGAATGCTGCAGTTCAGGGTTTCAGACAGTCAATAAGCCACAAAGAACTTCTGGGCTCCACAAGGGATGAGTAAGCTTGGGATGGGTGCGTTAAAGAGATAACATAAGGGGGAAGAAAGAGAAAGCAAGGAAAGAGGTTTTGGTGGAGTAGATGAGATTGGGTTCCTTTAAAAAAAAAAGTGGGAGATGGGAGGAGGAATACAATAATGGGTGGCACTTTTCAGTACTATGCTGGTAAAGTTTTCATTTGCAGACAATTAAATTTAATTGGCAATTCAGCACAAAATAGTTAAGTTTCTTTATAATGCAATGCAACTGGAATAATGTGTTAAGGTTGTTAATAATTAACTAAACATGTTAACTCTATTTAACTCTGCTATTTCTGTGCATCCTTGCCACCATGCAAATACTGCAGTTCAAGGTTTCCAACACAGAGAGCTTCAAGGATAAGCTGTTGGGAGCTCATGCAGGCCAATTCCCTCTTCTTCCAGTCCATAGTTTTCAGTTAATGAAGCAACATTCCATGGCTCTGGAGAACCACTTAATATAATGGGCACATCTGCGCTGACTGAAAAATCTCAGACTTTGTTCCTGTTCTTTCTAATTTTATGATGGGCTAACATATATCAGCCTGGGGAGCTGATATAAAAAGTATGAAACCTCAAAATAAAATCATAAAGAACGGGAACAAAATTTAGGATTTTCTGTTTTCTTTCTTTAATCAGTTTGCATGTGCCCATACTTAGTTTTCATTGAGGTCTTAATGCTCTTTCTCCTGCCCCACAACTTTACCTTTTCTTTTAATTTACAGATGAATATTTGTACATACGGAGTCTGACAAATGAATCTACTGCATTATCTCCCAGTGGCTTCAAAATGATGTTTTTAACTACCCAAGTTTACTATTAATATGCCATATGAAGCTCTCAGACAGTAGTATTTGGTATGAAATTAGAGATGCTATTATTACAGAAATATGACCTCATTTTTATCTGAAATGCTGGAGCGTATTCCCCTGTAAGTGCTTTTCTCTTTCCCTCCAAAAAATTTGGTTGAGTTTGTTTTACTTCTGCAGCAAGAATTTTAATAGAATTATAAAATACATAACAATATACAAAACAACAGGCTGACTGTTAGTATTTTGACTGATCTTTGAGCTGGACAACTGGATAAAATGCATCCTATGTGATCCTTTGCTTTTACTCACCACAGCTGCCAGTTTGACTGCCAAAGAGGGAAGATCACAGCTATTTTGTTTTTCACAAGACTGTAAACAGGGGCTATATGTTGCCATGTAATAGGTAGGGAATACTTTTGTAACTGAAGAGGCTTGAAAAAATTCTAACTGTTTTTGTAAATGTTCCCTGTGAAAACAGGAGCCTCTGAAGCAGTTTGTGCATAGCATTTGGTACTAAGGTTGTTAGATCTCAGGGCTTGGCCCTGAATCTCCAGTTTTCATGGGTCATCTTCAGGCAGGAGATGAGGGTGCCAATTCTCCAGTTTTAATGGGCTCAGTTCTGCACAAAAGGAAAAGACTGCGTATGAATCTCCTGTTACCCTGATTTCTGGGGGTCCCGTGAGGGACACCTAAATGCTCTCCAAATTATACAAGTTGGGGAAATTAGTCAAAGAGCACGGGTTAGCAATATGAGAGGCAGGGAAATGTAGCAAGATCTTGAATCCAATGTCTATGGAGTCAGGCTGAGTCAAGGAGGAAACAGAAGTGAAATAATAATTGGTGTTTTATTAAAATACAGTCAAACACGTGTATGCAACACACTCACACAGGTAACTATAAAGAAAGGTTGGAGCGGGATAGAGGGATTTTAAGAGGAGGTTTTTGGTATGGGAAATACTGCACCTGTCCTGAAGCCCGGGTAGTCTGAAGATAGAGTTCGTGGATATGGAGGTTCTCAGTATGTGGGACTGAGGGTAAGGCTCGCCAAGCAAAGCAGCAGCAAGGTGGTCCAGCAATTTGAGCAACCCGAAGAAGTGCTCAAAGTCAGGGGTTCTTATAGGGCAGTGGTTCTCAACCTGTGGGTCCCCAGATATTTGTGGACTTCAGCTCCCGGAAGCCCCAGCCACTATGGTCAATGCTCAAGGCTTCTGGGAGCTGAAGTCCAAAAACATCTGGGGACCCACAGGTTGAGAACCACTGTTATAGGGGAAATTGCAGCCACAGGCTAGTCCGTACTTAGGGAAAACAATGAGTTTTGGGCTGGAGACAAAGCCTCCGAAAGGCCAGAATTTAGCATGATTGAGTTAGGTCCGAATTGTCAGTAGGGTAGCAGGTATGCAAACGCGGAATGCTTGACACTTGAGTATTCAGCTCGTCAAGCTGCCTGCTCGGGGCAGGGAGTTCTTTGTAAGTAGTGAGCATACATAATGAGGATACTTGCCGAGAGGTCTCCTGAAGTGGCAGTTTGGTTATTTCTGGCCAGCCTGTATTGTTGTTGAATATTCCAGCGATTAGCGACCAAGCCTGTTTGCGTGCTTGTCCGGGGGCCTCGCAAGCACGTGGGAAGGAATGAGTAAGGAAGGCCAAATTATTGATATCAAAATGATATCTGGTGCCCCCAAAGTCTGGCTAGAAGCTGCGGTAACACTCCAACTCAGCTAGTAGAGAAGTGGCATGCAACAATGTCCAAGGCTTAATTTATTTTTTCTGTAATTTGCAAAGACTATCGATGGGGGAGTTCTATTTATTTCTTAGTTAGCCTCCTTCTTCCCTTCTAATTGTTGTGGTACCAGGGCTCACCATCTGCTCTGAGTCCGCCCTTTGGATAGAAGCAAGCGGGCTAATTTCAGGCCATTTCTGTCCTACGCTGTTATAGTGCTATTATTCCATTTTCAACATCCTATGGAATCCCGGGGTTTGCAGTTTAGGGAGGGGCATTTAGAATTCTCAGCCAGAGAGCTCTTTGGCCTCAGTAAACTACAAACCCCAGAATTGCATAGGATGTTGAAAGTGGAAAAATAGCACTATAACAGTGTAGGGCGGAAATGGCCTCAGCGTTCCATCTTCCCATCTTCCCAAGTAAGTGAAAAGGGATAATCACTTCATTTCACCTTGATCTAGGGACCATCCTTTTAGCTAAGATTTTTATCTTAATTTCCAAACAAGAAAATATGTTCTCTCTGTGTACGCATAGATATGTGTGTGCGTTTGAATGAAAAGCTATTAGGAACTGAGGTTGGTGCTTAATGCATTATTTTTAACCAAGGGGCATTCCTAGATATCAGGTTTTCATCTGGAAACCTCAGGGCTTGGGATGATCCTGAGCTGTTAACCATATGTCTGTGATATTGTGTGGTACCATAGGACACATCAGGCTGGAAACATAAGTCTGAGCGTGGAGTAATGTGGGTCAGGCTAGATGACCTCTGGGTGTGAGGGAAAAGCAGTTGAGAAAAGCAGTTAATTTTCCCTGCAATTGAAGTGACTCTGTGTTTGAAAGAAGAACAATAGGACACTGTGAAATAGAATGTTAGGGAGGATGAAATGCGCCTCGCTATGCTTCCTTTACTTTGCAACATTAGTAAGATTATGCAGGAAGATGGTGAGAACTATTAATATTTGTGTCAATTTCCTTTCTTGGACATGTGATGTATTTGCACTGGAGACGTATAAATTGCTTTGAATGTAAAGAGGCGGGGGCCCAGACTTTTGAGAAAGGATCTCACTGGGACATTGTGCACAATAAATCTTTTTTCTAAAACCGTGGGTCTCTATCTCAGTTCCACTACATATTTTGGGGGTCGTATGCCAGGATAGACAGGCTTTTTGCCCTCTTCAAGCAGCAGCTGTTTCCTCTGGCATTTGTGCACCATTGATAAGGACCTTGGGTGCCCCCAATTCTTTTATCGGACGGTCCTCCTCGTGGGAGTGTAGAGGCCAGGGGAGCGGTTGCCAGCTAAAGAACCCAGGAACGGTTTGGAAAATTGACAGAACACAGCCACAGAACAGAGCCATACATAAGTGAGTCAAGGGCCTTCCCCTAAAGTGTGGAACACTGGGAAGAAGAGGGGCTTGATATAATGGGTCTGCCCTAATAGATGGCTCCAACCGGGAGGGGCCATTGAAGCCGCAGATTCCTTAGACACACACACGGGACAGGTGGGAGGCTGTGTTCGTTGAGTGAAAGTGCGTGCGTGTAAAAATGACTGAAAATGTTGCAGTTCTCATTTGCAGACCGTTGAGTGTCCAGCTGCGTGAGTCAGCATGTGTGAAAGTTGTCTACCTCATTGTTTCGAGCTGTTGGGGACCCCCCTCACCCCCAGCTCACCCCCCTCCCCTACTCTGTGTTGTCGTTTTGGGAGGAATTTGGGTGGAGGGAGGCAGTTGACAGACTCTGCTTCAATGTATATTGAAAAAACTCCAAGAAAAGTTTTTTCTTTTCCTGTACCTTTATGTATGGTTTGAGGTCAGATAATATTTTAATGTGTGTAAGGAAAATTCCAGGGAAAAATTGTGGCTTCCCCTCTCTGGTTGCAATTGTTTTTCAGTGCTTGAAGCCATCTCCCCACGGCCTCTCCTCCTCAGGCTCTCAGATTTAACTCTATACCGTATTTTCCGGCGTATAAGACGACTGGGCGTATAAGACGACCCCAACTTTTCCAGTTAAAATATAGAGTTTGGGATATACTCGCCGTATAAGACTACCCCTCTTCCAACGCCCTCCTCGGCTCTCGCCCGCTTTCCCTCGTTGGCCTCCTCCGCTGGGGCTGGGAAGGAAACAAAATGTTTGCCCGAGCCACCGCAGCTGCTTCCACCAAGGGAAGCAGAGGAGAAGAGGGAAGAGGGCAGCACCCCGCGCCCGGCTCTTTGGGGCTGGGGGGCCTGGGGGGTGGGTGCCCAGAGGGGAGGAGAGCGGGGGAGGCCAGCGCTGGCCCTTGCCCTTCACCTGACCCACCGGCCTGGAGGGAAGCCTCCTTTCCCCCCTCTCTGCCAACTTGGCCGGACTCTTCCCCACCTCCGTCCTCGCCCAAACCGCCGCCGCTCCCCCGCCTCAGCGCTCCCTGGCCTGGGAGCTGTAGGCGGGGGTGGGGGTGGAAGCGGGGAGGCAGCGCGACCGGCGCTCGCACGAGGGGGAAGAGCGGCGAGCGCGAGGAGCCTCGCCTCGCCCAAAACGCCGCCGCTCCCCCCGCCTTAGCGCTCCCTGGCCTGGGAGCTGTAGGCGGGGGTGGGGGTGGAAGCGGGGAGGCAGTGCGACCGGCGCTCGCGCGAGGAGCCTCGCCTCGCCCAAACGCCGCCGCTCCCCCGCCTCAGCGCTCCCTGGCCTGGGAGCTGTAGGCGGGGGTGGGGGTGGAAGCGGGGAGGCAGCGCGACCGGCGCTCGCGCGAGGGGGAAGAGCGGCGAGAGCGAGAGCCTCCCCCCCCGCATCTTCAGGTAAGTGCACAGCACCACCCTGGGTGGTTTCATACGGTGGCCGCATATGGTGGGGATGCGGCCGCGGCCATTTTTGAGCTGCCCCCACCGTATGCGGCGACCGCAAAGATGACACCCGGCGTATAAGACGACCCCCAACTTTTGAGAAGTTTTTCTTGGGTTAAAAAGTCGTCTTATACGCCGGAAAATACGGTAGTTGCTATTTTTGGGCTAGAAGTTCATTTAGCCAAGAGGTTTGGGAATAGCAGAAATTAGGTCAGTAAATTAATGAGAAAACAAACCTTTAGGTGTTCGATAGGAAATAGTGAAAAGGAAAAAGGGAGGCTTGATCTAGAATAATAGGAGACATGCAAGGAACTGGAAAAGTCCTGGGCTCAGCAAATCTGCCTCCAAACTTTGAAAACATAGCTTAAAAACTCTGAAGATTCTCCTCCAGTACTTTTTGCAACATTTCTAAGCAAGATTACAATTCAGTTTACAGAGTTCAGCTTAAAGAGTCCTATTGTTTAAAAGCTGCATCTGAAAAAAAAAAAAGGCGAACTCTGCTGTTACCAGGAATCCCCCCTCGCCCCTCCCTGCTGAAGGGAGAAATAGCCATGCTCAAGGCTCCTTTTAGAATCAAGTAACACCTGAAAGGGGGACAGGCAGCTTCCCCCCTCCTTAACGATAGAAGCAAGTCTGGTTTCCAAGTAAACTCTCTCATGTCTCAGAAAAGGGAGAAAGGAAACTGCAGTGAAGATTTAATGGGCTGGCAATTTGCAACACAAAGGACATCCATTCCCCATTCACCCCACCCCCCTTTTACCTCTTGGCTGGAGAAAGCCTGCTCTCGGGAAAGTTACCAAACAGAAAGAGAGGGGAACTTTACTGTATTTTTGGAAAAGCAGTTGGCATAGGAGCTTTGGACCCATGGGAATTGTAGTACCTGAATAAATTCCCCCTAAGGGTTACAAATGCAAAGAACAGAGAAGTTAAGTATTACATAAGCCCCCACAGAGGCTCTGAAGCTACAGCGGCAACTCTTCAGGAAACAGCTGCTCTTCACCTCCACCGGTTTTTTACTCACTTGCCTGCTCGCCTGTTTGCCTGCCTTCCCCCGGAGGAGACAAACTGGGGGAGCAATAATACCAGCAATAAGGAGTGAGAGCCGCTGCCAGCGTTACCAGGCATGTGACATTGTGAGGGAAAGAGGCTTCCTGGAGGAGAAGCGATGGCTATGGCGGCAGCCCCCCCAGCTGAGGCGCTGGCCAAGAGGCCAGGAAAGCAACGAGGGGGAGCAGAGGCTGGTAGATGCAGCTGAGGCTGGGCGAGACAAAAAGGGGATAGAAGGCATGGCCCCCCACAAGCGGCAGAGGAGAAGAGTAAGAAGGCAGCAGGAGCCAAGAAGCCCAAGAAGGCGAGGGCAGCAGAGAGCATGAAGGCGCCATGGCCCCCTCCTTTGATGGCAGCGAGAGTGACAGAGCTGAAAACCAAGGTAGGGATGGCATGCAAGGAGTGTAATGGGATAAGCAGCAGGAGGGTGAAGCTGGCAAGGGACGGCAGCCAAAGCAGAAGCAGAGGAGGCTACCCCCATCCCGCTTTCATTCCCAACTTGTCAGACCCGAAAGGGGGGATCCACCCCCCTCTTTCTTAGTTCATTTGATGTTTAGGACTTTAGAATTGGACAGAAGAGAAAAAGGGCCAAAGACTGATGCTAAAAGCCCAGCAGCGCCAGCAGCAGCTGGCAGAACTATCCTCTGCCACCAAAAAGAGGAGACAGGCAAGTTAAGAGAGGCTATGTTGCAGCCGAGACAAGGGCTGGCTCTGTGTGAAGCAAAGTGGCTGACAGGAAGAGAGAGGCAAGCAGGGACGACTGGGCATGGAAAGACTGGCAAGGCAGCGTTGGAGATCCAGATGTAAAGACCCCATCACACCACGTGGATGTCTCTGGCCTCCAGGAAGAGGCAGCCAGCGCCCAGGAGCTGGTAGAGGAAAGAGAGAGATGGAGGAATTGTGCTTGGAGAATGGCTCTAGTAGCAAAGAGCTGAGAGATTTGCAAAGCAGCAAGCTTCTGTGCTAGCTTCAATAAAGGCACTGAAGGAGAGAGAAGCAGGGCTGAGGGATAGGAATCTGACTGTAAAGGCTCTACGAATCAAGGTGTCTGTGGTCTGTGACAAGGGCAGGCTGAGGAAAAAGTTTTGTCCGTCATCCCTCAGACAGAGAAGGGCAAAGGCCTGGAGCTGTGATGTTCTGGAAGAAGTTGGCAGCAAGAGCATGAAGAACACAGGAAAAGGCAGAGTCCTAGATGCAAGGCAGTCCAAATTGCCCCCCACCAGTTCCTAATAGAGCGGCAATTGGTAAGGCTCCCTGGCCCAGCCCCAGCAGGCTAAGGAGGTGATGGAACACCCCTTCAAGCTGGAAGAAGATGATGGCGCACCTCTGAGCTGGGAGGGATAAGGTAATGGGGCACTTCTGAGAGGCGATAGAGTGCCCGTCCAGGCTGAAAGTGGAACTGCAGCTGCAGGACTCTGAAAGGGCGGAGGACAGAGAGAAAGGGACAGTTGAAGGCTGTGAGACAGCCAGGAGACCAACATCAGCCCCAAAGAGGCCCACACTATATAGGCTCAAACAACAGACCTGCATTTGTCCATAAGATCATCAAAGACTAAACCACTGTTCTAGGAATCACCTGGAGACGTCACATTGTACCTGCAGACCTCAGAACTCAAGGAAAGTGGAGAAGATGAAACAAAATTCTGAAGACACAGTAGTTCAACGTGTATGGTCCAGATAACAGCCCTGGCTATGTCTTTGAACTGGATGCCACCACAGGGCGAGTGATACCACCATCTTCCTAAGCCCAATTTACAGAAACGTTTCACTCTCATTCCATGTGCAGCCCACAACAAGAAACCAAGAGTGTTTTTGTTCTTCCCAAAGCCCCATTATGACAAGGCATAGGATAAGGTGCACACCTCACAGAACCATAAGCTTGTCCTCTTTTTAGCCAAAGTATGAAGCCATTTTGGGTGGATTAAGGAGATACACAAAGGAATAAGGAAACATAACTCTACAGGAAGGAGTTAGGGCATTAGGAAAAGCTATGACTACAACAAGGAAGAAAATGTTAGAACAGGGATTCCCCTTTCTACAGACACAGGCACACCCCTTCCGACCAGGAGATATGGGTGAAGGATTGGGGGAAACTTGGCCATGGGTGGAGGAGACCCTATCAGGTAATGGTGACAACTCCCACTGTAGTAAAGGTGGCCAGGATGAAGCCTTGGGTGTATAACACTAAGGCTCACTTTGACTGGACTGTTGCTCCAAACACAGGGCAACCTCTGAAGCTGAAAATCATCAGAAAGCGGTAAGAAGATCGAGACTAAGCCTTGTTGGTGCCTGCATATCTGGAAGCCAGGCACCCCAGCGCACGGCTAGATCTCCACCTGGAGAGGAAAGAAGAATTGGGACTGATCCCTACTGCAGTGCTACTTGGGAAGCACTGTCCTGTGTACGGTCAGATCCTGAATGTGGGGGACAATAATATGGGTTGTGGCAGGCATAGGAGGGGCAGGAAGCCTGGCTTACCTATTTTATCACTACAGACGGATGTTTTGTGGGATTGGAAGATATGTGTATATGGCAACTGTTGGTGATGATGAGGATGATGCAGAACAATGGAGGCTGGGAGGTGAAACAATTCCACCAACTGGTCAATCAGAACTTGAACACCTTGAATGTCAATAATGACTGGGTATGTACTCATGGGCTAAGCTTAGGAGACTATCCCCACTGTAATGTAAAGTTTGAAATTCCTGAATCTCTACAGGCATGCCCAGGAAAATATCCCAATGTTAACTTTTTCTTTAGTTAAAGCAATGGTTTCATTGTGTCATATAAGAATAAGGGGGGCTGGTCCTCCTTAGTCAGTTCTAGAAAGTAACCAGCTTTTACAATGGTAAATGCGTATGATCTTGGCAACGTGTATCTGAGAGGTTGGGAGTCACCATGATCCCCGTGGAGGGAGTTGCTTTTCATGTAAGACAGATGCGTTGTTGGCTGTCAGCCCAGCATGAAATAGGTTTAGACGATCTCTTCAGTCGTGAAGGGGGTCTGCGTATTTGGATAAATACACCTGTTGTCATTATGTAAATGAGTTTGAATGTGAAAAGGGGAAATGCACTCTGAAGTATTCAATATTAGAAAATCATTCTTGTAGTCAGCAGACATGTGGACATGATTATTTGGTTTCCTAAGTAAGTATGGGTAAAGGCATTGCTTGTAGAATTGCTTTGTAGATAAATAATGGCCTTCCTAAATCTGCTTGGCAATACTCTGCATGTTAAAGTATTTCCAATCTGTAATGATTAGAGTAATAGAGAAGGCTGCTGTATATGCTTTGATGGCACAATTGAAACAGTTATGCTTGAATTGCTAATGAATTCAGCATAAAAAGGGGGAATAATGTGGGTCAGGCTAGATGACCTCTGGGTATGAGGGAAAAGCAGTTGAGAAAAGCAGTTAATTTTCCCTGCAATTGAAGTGACTCTGTGTTTGAAAGAAGAACAATAGGACACTGTGAAATAGAATGTTAGGGAGGATGAAATGTGCCTCGCTATGGCCTTGCTATGCTTTGCAACATTAGTAAGATTACGCAGGAGGATGGTGAGAACTATTGTTTGTGTCAATTTCCTTTCTTGGACATGTGATATATTTGCGCTGAAGATGTATAAATTGCTTTGAATGTAAAGAGGCGGGCCCAGACTTTTGAGAAAGGATCTCACTGGGACATTGTGCACAATAAATCTTTTTTCCAAAACTATGGGTCTCTATCTCAGTTCCACTACAGGAGAAGGTGATCTTAGACCCCTTTACATGACATAATTAGAGCAGTACCTTAACTGCTATGGCTATATCCTAAAGAATTCTGATGGTTCTAGTTTGTTGAGGTGCTAGAAATCTCTGGCAGAGAATTCTAAATATCCCTCTTTAAAATGCAAATCCTAGGATTCCATGGGATGTTGCCATGGCAGTTACAGTGGAACCATAGTGCTATAGTTGTGAAGTGTGAAAAAGCCACTCACCTCAGTGTTTTCTACTAACTACTTCCTGAAAAAGCAAGGTTAGAAGGCCTCAGTGCTCATATATTACTTTGTTCAGTATTCCAAGAAGTTTTAAGAACAAACAGTTGAAGACATTTCTGTGTACTGCTGTTTCCCATATTTAGAACTCATGACATCCCGCTCAGCTCCTGCAGATGTTGATACTATCATTACCTTTCTAAGGGCCTTTCTGCCCTACACTGTTATAGTGCTATTATTCCACTTTCAACATCCTGTGGAATTCTGGGGTGTGTAGTTTACCGAGGCCAAAGAGCTCTCTGGCTGAGAATTCTAAATGTCCTTCCCTAAACTGCAAACCTCAGGATTCCATGAGATGTTGAAAGTGGAATAATAGCACTATAACAGTTTAGTGCAGACATGCCCTCAGATTAAAGAAAGAAAAAGGAAACTGATTGGTAGGTAAAGCTTTGAGACTGTGGAGTTGTTGGATCCAAAAGATTTCCAGCTCCAGATAGCACCTCCTACCCTGGTGGAAATTTTGTTAGTAGGGTATAGAATATGGGCTTTATAACACGAGGCAGGTAAATCGTAGCTGGGTAATAACATCTTTGGTAGGAACTTGTCATATGACATCTTTGTTGTTTTGTTCTCCCATAGGAGACCATTTGTAAAGCATTTCTTTTCATTAACACCAAAAACCTGTTAATGACTTCCTTTCCCACTTCTGTTGTGCTGTTTTCTTGCACAAAAGTTCAATTGCACTTTTATGCCAATTTTAGGTAGTCAGGGGCCATTCAGTGGGTGTGCTGTGGGTGGGGAAATGTCAGTCCACCTTCAGTGATTAGGGGATAAGCAGAATGGGTGGAAATTTCAATTGGAATTCCTTTCAGTTGGCAAAATAACTGAGAAACTTTTTAAGAAATGACCCTGAGGTTTGTCAGGCAAGCCAAAACTTTGGCCCTTTCCACTTCTTACCTTTGTCCCAGCAGTGTCCAGTGACAATGGTGGCAGTGACTCTCCTGGGAGCACTCCACTGTGCTCCCCTCCATGCTGGCTCCGTCCAGGAACCAGGAAGAGTGATGCCACACCTCTTCCTGCCACAGTGCAGCCAGGTACTGTCGCAGGCTGCACTGGGGCAGGAAATGCAGCCATTGTGCTTCCAGGGCCTCCTCAAACAAGGTAAGTGTGGGCCTGCAGCAGGAGGGTAGAGTCATTGCCAGTCATTGATGGGGACAACCCTTCAATGATTTGCAGCACAATCTCACCACCTGGGGGCAGGAGAAGGACAGGACTAGGACAATGTTGTGTACAAGTGTTGTTCTGGCCCTGTCTTTCTCCCGACACCATGGGGGGTTGGGTGCATTGGGTGGAAAGGGCCTTTGCTTATTGCCCCTGGCTCCTTTTCCAGTCCCACTCTGAAGTCTCTCTTTCTCCCTCTCTCTCTTTCTCTCTCATACACACACACACCTGGAAATATAGATAGGAAAGAGTTTTACAATTTAAGAAAGCATTTGTTTTATTAATCCATTAATTCTTGCTTTCTCTTTCCTTCAGACTTAACTAATTTCTGGCAGATGAAAGCTAGCATCAATGACACACACAGCTCAGTAGCTGTCAGCTTTCATTTGGCTGTGATTACTTATGTCTGAAGCTAGCAATCTGGTATCTTGATTAGAAAGCCCCCCTCGATAGGAATAAAAGGTTTTTTTTAAATGTAAGAGTGTTTTCATTTATACTTTAGGGCTCTCTCTCTACGTGTGTGTGTGTGCGTGCGTGTGTGCATGCATGTGTGCATGTTTATGACAAACTAGGAAAAGAGGTGGGGATAATATCTTGGAGGAAGTTAGTGGGGGGCACTCCCAAATGCTGTATTTGATAACCTTTTAGCACAAAGAAATGTGAACCATCCCAGAATGGTTCTAAAGGTGTGAAACCAAACAGACCAATCCTGATTCAGATTCAATAGCATTTTTACAACAGCACTATTTTAGTGGACAAAGAGTCTAGTGTGATAAAGCCCTCCGTCAGAGGCTCTAATACCAGATTTCTTTGAAACAGAAGACATGATTGACTTGTAGTAATGAATTCTTATGAACATACTGTTGCAGGAGCCCAGAGAACACAGAGACCACAGAGGAAGAAAAAGAGTAATTTATTACGCGTGGGCTTTTGGCTGGATGTCTCCAAAAGACCAAAAGCCCGCGCGTAATAAATTACTCTTTTTCTTGCTCTGTGGTCTCTGTGTTCTCTGGGCTCCTGCAACATAAATGGTGCCGTGACTCGGATTGCTGCAGGCGCTGAGACACAGAGGTGGCGTTTTGCCTGCTCTTGAGTCGCCTTGCTGGGCGGGGGGCCTTGGCGCACGAGCCCCACGTTGGGCCCACCGGCTACCTCCTTTTGCCAGAACGGGGAGCCTGCGCTAGGAGCGCCCAAACGGCAAGCGCTGAACCAAGGGAACCTTCCTCCTGGAAGCAGTGTATAGAAACTGAGCCCTGCCTCCACTGAAAATTTCCTCTGTGTTCGATTTGGCAATCATTATCTTCGGAGAAGTGGTTCGTGGTCTGCTGCGCCGTCAAAAGACCTAGGCAAGTAGAATCTGGTTAGAGGCCAGACACCCCACTCGCTTCAGGGTGGAAGGGGAGCCTGATCTCCTCCCAAGCGGACACTAGTACTTAGCCGTAAAAGCGCTAAGGAAACTGTTCCGCTTTGTGGTACGGGATGGCAGGAGGCAGGAACTCTGTGTGCGAGTGTGTAACTGTTGTGCGGTGATTGGTTGCGGCGGTTCTGGCTATTGACCGTGATTGTCCGGCGATACCAGCCAGTGACACGTGCGTGTGCTGTTTTATTCCTCGTGTGTCGGTCGGTGAGACCCCTTTACTCACCGACCATTCCCTTCCCCTATTGTGTCTTTCTCAGGAGGACATGGGAGGTGGCGGAAGCAAGGGTTGCACCCCTCTGCAGTGTATGCTGAAAAACTTTAAGAAAGGGTTTAGTGGAGATTATGGAGACCCCCCCATGAGCCCTCAACGGTTGTGGTTTCTGTGTGAAGTAGAATGGCCATCATTCAATGTAGGATGGCCCCGAGAGGGGTCTTTAGAAAGTGATAAGATCAGCAAAGTGTATTCTGTGATAGTGGGAAATCCGAGGCACCCAGACCAGTTCCCTTATATAGATTCATGGGACACTGTAGTGTGTTCTTCCCCACCATGGTGATGGAGATGCCAGGAGTCACAGGCAAAAAGAATACCATTGGTTGTGGTGGAGGTGATTCAAAGCCCACTTGCAGCACTGAAAACATTATACATATTTTATTGTCTTAGGGAGAAAGGACAATATGTGGGGATACAAAAATAAATCAATAACTTGTGGCATGTCAAGGAAATGCTGGCTGTGATTACTGCTTATTGGCTATCATTTTGTGACCTTATCAACATTGCTTTCTTCTGATATTAGTGTGGGACAAGGTAAGACAGCATGTGAAGAGCAGTAATGGTAGTTAAGATTGTACAAGATTTTGCATTAAGTAAGACAAATTGTGAATCTGGGTTTCCAGTGAGGGGGATGTTCAAAATCCACCACAACTGCTGTTGAGTATGATGCCGCTGCCCCCAGCTTGAGATTTCTGAGGAATTCCTTTTTGTAAGGTGGTATTTTCCTGCCTCTTCAGGAAAGACAAATACATCTCTTTACTCAGAGCTTGAAATAATATTGAATATTCGTTATAAAAGAAGGTCGAACTTTGTTAGCTTAGGCTGCCTCTGTCTTTGGGATAAACAAACGGCTTTATTTCCCAGGATTACTAGTCCACACTTGCCAATTCTCTTGCTTCTGCAGTGGGCTTTCTGTTTTCAGGGACTGCCTCCAAGCTTTTATACTTTGGCGGTACTCTTATTTTTCTTGGAACCTTTAAGATCTCAGCAAGAGAAATGAGTTAGACATTCAGTCTTCAAATGAATGCTTGTGTATATATAGAGAGAGGGAGAGGGAGAGGGAGAGGGAGGTGGGGAGAGGAAAGTATAGCTGGAGGATAAAACTGATTTTTCTCAAAGTCAGCTCAGCAGCCCCTTAAGTCATTTATGCAAGCAGATATTGTGCCACTTTATGAAACTAGACCAAATCTAACTATCCTGTTCCTACTGAGGTCCAGTTCTCCTGCACAGCCTGTGACATGAAATTTCAAAGGTACAGAGGCTTACCATGTGGTAAGCTGTTCTGACAAATGGCTTACTGCAGTGTTTCAGCACTTTTAAATATGCTTTTTTCAATGTGTTTTTTTTTTGGAATGTTTGTGTTTGTGACAGTATGGCTCTGGTCACTGGAATCACATGGGGGTATTACTTAATGTGACCAACTTCAAATAATCTAGAAGTGGGGGGGTTAATTTTAAAATTAATTCCAAGATTTTCAAAAATAATGCATAGCCTGCTACACATTATAAGATGTTAGTGCATGTATCTCCATCAGATTACAAGATTATAAGAGGGAAATAGAGCCAGCATGGTGTAGTGGTTTGAACGCTGGACTATGGCCATTTCTGCACTAGCCTGTTATAGCGTTATGATTCCACTTTCAACATCTTATGGAACCCTGGGGTTTGCAATTTCGGGAGGGGCTGGGAGGCCCCTCCCGAAACTGAAAACCGAAGGATTCCATAGGATGTTGAAAGTGGAATCATAGCCCTGTAATAGGCTAGTGCAGAAATGGCCTATGACAAGGGAGACCAACGTTCAAAGCTCTACCCAGCCATGGAAAGCCACTGGGTAACCTAGAGCAAATCACACTCTATCAGCCTTAGAGGAAGGCAAAGGCAACCCGCTCTAAACAAATCCTGCCAGGAAAATCCATGATAGGCTTCCCTTACGGTCACCATAAGGCACAAAACAACAACAACTGGGGAAATGATGTAGAGCAAAATCTGAGAAAGAGACAAAACGTCACCCTTCAGAACAAATGAAGGAATTAGTACACATGTAGAGTCCTTTCTCATACTTGCCAAATACATGTGAGAGCAAGAGGCAAGGTTATTCCCCATATCTCCCCCCTTTTACCCTATTCACATATTATTTTAAAACATATGTGGGGGGGGCGGTCCTGTGATACTTCTACTCCAAAGAGTTTTCCAATGTAAGTGTGATGCACATTTTCACCTTCAGTTCTGGAAAAGCATGCCTTAATCAACAGTAATTTTGAAAAAGAAAGAAAGGAAAGAACTGCCATTTTTAGAATATTTCTAGATCTGCCATTTCTAGTGGGTAGTGGTGAACAATACAGAACGTGTGGATTTTGTGTCCTGTAGGCCTGCAGTATTGCACTTTATGACTTCCTGGCTTCTACAGAATTCATGGCAGTAGAGCCTAGCGTACTGGTTTGAGCACTGGACTAGGACCTTTGAGATGAGGCTTCAATTCCCTGTTTGGCCATGCAACCCCACTGGATGACCTTGGACTTGTCACACATTCTTAGCCCCAGAAAACCCTGTGATAGATTTGTCTTAGGGTCGCCATAAACTGGAAATGACTTGAGGGCACACAAGAAGGAGGAGGAGGGGAGAAGCACTACTACTAAAGTAGTAGTCACTTTAGAAAAGGATGTAGGTGTCCTCCCTTGCAGTCTTAGGGATTAAAGTCATTGAAACTTTAAACATCTGGCATTCTGAATACCTTTACATTTCAAACCATTTAAACTCTCTGCAGAAAGGAACTCTGTGGAAATTGGAGACTTTGCTTTAGAAGTCATTTTTCCCTCCCGGCATTGTTTATTTTCTGTTTCTGTGACTTAACATGCAGAGATATAAGCTTTGTTTTGGATGCCTGGAAGGTGTTGCACTTAACTCTTGACCTGGCACGCTTACAACTGAGCTGTATTTTGCAAGTTCAGCAAGAATGTATACAAACTGCTAATAAGTGTGTGTGTTTGTGTGCGTGTATGCATGCATGTCTGAACTTCTGTGAGAGTTTGCACGCACATGTGCAGGTCTTAGCCACCCAACCCTAGTAGCAGTCTTTGCAATTAAAAAAAGATTGTGTTTCTCTGCCCCAGAAGAAGCAGAGATCAGAGGTTCTTACACATGTTTGCAGGGAACAAACAAGGACAGCCCTTGTAGAACCTGGTTAACTGACTATAGAAATCAGTTGGTTTCATCTGTATGTGCCTTATCTATGCAGACAAAACATTTTAGTTCACCAGAGTCACGTTTTGTCACGGAATTCACAGAGAAGTAGACTACAACATAAGCAGTAAAGTCTTGTGAATCTGTATTTTAGTTCTTTTACCTAAAGTTGTTTAAACAGAGCAAGAATTATAGTATTTGTAAGATTCAGAAATTATGTTGGTGCTCTTTTATTACCAGAAAAAGGGTCTGCCATCTATGTAAAACAGACATTCCAGCTGAACATGTTGTATTTTCTGCCTCTGGCTGTTTGGGTATTGTGAAATACTTTTGATTCTTCATCCCATAAACACTCTAATGTGTACCTTCAAGTCATTGCTGATATATGCTAACATAAACCTACCATGGGGTTTTCTTGGCAAAGTTTGCCAAGGGAGGGTTTGTGATTCCCTTCCTCTGAGACTGAGGGTCTTTCTGCACTATGGTGTTGTAACTTTCAACATCATATGGAATCCTGGGGCTTGCAGTTTAGGGAGGGGTCTTTAGAAGTCTCAGCCAGAGAGCGCTTGAGCTTCAGTAAACTACAAACCCCAGAATTCCACAGGATGTTGAAAGTGGAATAATAGCACTATAACAGTGTACTGTGGAAATGAGTGTGACTTGCCCAAGATCACACCCAGCAGTTTTTGTGGCTGAACCAGGATTTGAATCCTGATGTCCTACTCCAACACTAACACTCAAATCATTGTGCCACACTGGCTTTTTTCTGTGAACATGGGGCCTTTTTATATTCTGCAATACATTAGACTTCTCATTAGAGTCAGAAAATTACTTTGATCAAAGCAATTCATGTACGTTTTAAAAACTGGCCTGAAATAGGGTAAGTAAGTGTGTAGGTGAAAAAGAAAGTCATAATAGAGTTAAGAAATGTGGAGGGTTTTTTTAAGCTTAAAATATTGAATTGTGTTCTACTGGGCAAAAAATAAATGGTATGCTATTATTATCATAATAACCTGTTTTCCCAGAACAAGCTGCAACACATTTGAGCATGGATTCTTAAAATATACACTGTGAGAAATGTTGGAAGATAGTGTCAGCACAGGCTCAGTTTTAATAGAGAGAGGAAAAAAGAGGTCTGCCTGTGTGTTTGTGCGGGGGCTGCTTCCTGGCTACACTTCCCAGTAATCTGTTGTAACTAGTCTTCCCAACAGTCTGATGTAACAGTGAAAATTTTCTCAAGCAAGCATTTCAAAATAAATGAGGGTTCTTGTATCTCTTTGGCCTTTGAATCCTAAAATCTATACTATACTAGGATAAAACATTTTTCACAGTGGGGTAGAGATTATTGTTTATGTTCGTCATTATTTCTTCATATTTATGTAGAAACTATTTATTTATTTATCTATTTTTATCCTGCTTTTCTCCCAGCAATGGATTAAAGGTGGCTTACAACCAGTTAAAAAAAAGTGCAGCTAAAGACTATTCATACAAAAAGTTAAAAAAACCCCAAATAATTCTGTTTTAAAAAACAAAAATTTAAAAGTTAAAAAAAATATTCAGAACATGAGAAGGTAGAGATACCACATTCTCCATTAAAGCTGCATCTACCTCAACAAGTTAAAAACCAAACGCCTGTTTGCATGGAAAAATTTAATTTGCTTATTCCTGTAGATTAAGCAGTTGTTAAAGGCACAACTAAAGGGACTGCTTGAAATTTTCACAACACTAGTGGAGTGGGTATTTATACTTTTAGATGAGGTAACCATTTAAAGGTTTTAGTATGTGTATTTATGTTAGTAAATCTAGCATGGCAAAGAGAAATCTGAACTAGATCTCTTCTCCTTGAAACCAATATTCTGTGATCAGCTAGAGGTGAGTTGCATTAGTGCAATATATCAAGAAACATTCAGTCATGCTTCCTCCATCACAGTTTGATACTGTCCAGGGACAGTTTTTATGTTAGTATCAAATAGGCAGTGACTTACCACATTTCTTTTGTCCTTGTTCTGGATTTCATCAAACCTTTTCAAATAATCGCAGAGCAACTGAGACATGATGAGTTGCCACATTTTTTTTTTCTGAATCTGTTCCCGTGCTTTTAAACAACTCGACAGAAAGAAACCAATCAGTGGAGGCTTTTCTTGGTATAAAGAGGAAATTATGAGGAACATTTCACTTTCTTACTTTCAGATCATTAAAGGCATAGGAGCATGGAAAAACATGGCAAGCCTACTCAATTTGTTTTGAACAATTCTGGCAAAGTTGGGATAAAATAAATTTTGATCCATTTATTCATTATGTCAGTCTTTTTTATTTTATTGGGATAAACCACCATGCATGCTGAGGATATTAAGGCTGCAGTTAAACTATAAATACAATATAATAATAATAAATAGCCATAACAGAAGACAACAAAACAATTACACAGAATTTAAAATGCAGATGAAAATAGAATAAACTTTCATCTAAAATGCCCCGACAAAAAATGATTTTTTAAAACCAGGTATCAAAAAAATTGCCCTGTACAGCAGAATGCTTTCATTCCTCCAAACCTTTGGTATCAGAATTGGATTTCCAGAATCCTTTTGCAGCAATGGTGTCATTGCTTATGCATGGCCTATATGAAAATACTCATCTCCGGGTAAAATGTAACTACCTGGGGCACCTTTCCAACTTAGTACCTACTGTTAGGGAAGTTAAGCAAGCTTGTATTCTAGCATCCACCCTATTTAACTTTTACATTAACTCACTGATCAAAAAAGCCTAACATGTACCAGTTTTCACCCCGGCAAGCTAGCTAAGCGATCCTTATCAATCCTTCTATATGCAGACGACACAGTGCTCTTACCGTTTTCAGCAATAGGCTTAAGGAGACTCTTGAAAAAGCTTGCCAATTATTGTAACAACGAATCCCTAACCATAAACTATAATAAAACAAAGGTGATGGTATTTACTAGAAAGAGGACCATCCATAAATGGCAAATAAATGGGACTCCTATTGATCAGGTCACAAATTACAAGTACCTTGGTGTAGTTTTTCAATCTTCTGGGACATGGAAAATCCAGAAGAAAATAGCAGTAGAGAATGCACAGAGGAGTATGCTAGCTCTGCTTAGATTTTTGTAGGAGGTCAGCATATCCCTTCTGCTATCCAAGTGTTTACAACCAAGGTTCTATTGCAAATGCTCTATGGTTCACAACTGTGCACCTATAAAAATTTTGACTCATTTGAAGCACTGCAAACTAAATTCCTTAGAAGCATATTCGCCACTCCCTGCTGTGTCCCTAATGCAGTTTTGCACCTAAAGACAGGCCTGACCTCTGTCGTGAAGAAGAGGCAGAGACGTTTTCAACTCCACCCCGCATATCCAGAAGGACAATTCTCCCCTGCATGACATCTGTCTTGCATACTGCATGGTCTCTGTCATGAAGAAAAGGCAGAGACATTTTCAACCCTACCCCTGCACATCCTCAGGCCTCTGGGCAGGATAGGGAATTCATTAGCCCAAATTGGGCTTCTTTGCAGACTCCTGGAGTTAGTGAGGGAGAAGCAATGACACCATCAATCAATCAATCAATCAATCAATCAATCAATCAATCAATAATTTTGTTACTGTCATAGGCCAGCATGAGAAGAAATAACAGATTTTGGCTTAAAATACATAAAATATGAAATGCATAAAGCAGAGTGGCATAAAGCACGATGCAATAAGTACAATAAATACTTAAAATTCACATGTGGCATTAGTTTAGCTAAAATCAGTTATAAATAGTCCCATGTGTAGATTAAAATCCTTTATCTCAGTCAGTATATTAACCTTACTTCTTTATAACTCCCTTGGGTGGCTGGTTCTATATTGCTGTTCTCTACTGCCAGTTTGTTATCTGCCTACTAGTGGCAATGGCAGACACACAAAATCTAGCCACCTTGTTTGTGATATGTGAGTCCTGGTCAGCAAGCAGATAGGAGATATAAAATGCTTCTGTTCTGGACACTTAGAAAGTTATTAAATTTAACTTCAGAGATCTAAAAGATATTGGGCTGCCAAATTACTTCATCCTGATGCTGTTTTTTCTTGAACAGTTTCGGATGATGACAGGCAATTTTAAAACATGCAATAGTCAATTGTATTCATCTCTTGTGCTCAAATAACTCTTTGTTCTGTAATTTGTACTCTATCCAATGAATTGTTTCTTTGCTGATAGTAAAATAAATTTATTAGTTTTTTTTAAAACACACACACACAACTTGGATTCTTTAGAATTGCTAGTTAATGCAAAATTGGTATATGCATTGCTGGGTTGCAAAATCTGTAACAACCTGAAAAAAATAGCCTTCCTGGATGAAACAGCATGACACACAATCCACAAAACAGAAGGAATGCGGATGCTTCGTGTAGATATTTAAGTGGATTATAAGAATTAGGGTGAGAGGTCACCAGCTGATCTGCAGGATATATTCTGCTAAAACAGATTCCTGACAGCTTCAGTGTTTGGGCCAATATGTCACGGGCCAGGTGATTTAGAGTACGTACAACTAAATGTAAAAGGATGGCAGTCTACTTATTCAGTTGCCTAATTTATATGCTATTATCCTATCCTATTTATACGTTTACATCCTATTTTTAGTAGGTGTGCTTTTCTTATATTTAATATTGTACAATTGGATGGTTTATTATGCTGAGTCTATGGACTGTAAATAAAGTTAACTAATTCAGTCAGATGTACAGACTGTTCCTTCAGAAAGAGCTCAGAGGAAACCTGTTATTCCTGTTCACTCCTGAAGGATTTGTGTGTACTGTGGTCATAGGCTGGCCTGTGTAATCACCCTTAACTTCTGAGCAGCTTTTCAAGGACAGAAACATGCACATATATAGCACTCTTAGAAACATTTTTGATGTAATGATATATTGCAGGGGAAGATCACACACATCCCATAGGTTACATATGATCTCACATCCATTTTTGTGCCCCCACTAGGGGTTCTATGCCATCCCTACCAGTGGACTCACTGCAGCACTACCACCCTAACCTTTTTAGTGTAAAGGCACACACCTTCTCAGAAAGACAAATAGTACTCCTGGAAATGTTCAGGAAGTGCTAGTGGCCTTGTAAACAAGATGTGCACAAACCTCATGCACCCTGTTTTTGATAAAAATAGTAGTGGGGGAACCTCACAGTGTAGAGATGTTAAAGTTTCCCACCTCTGATATGTTTTACGATTCTTTTTTTCTTTTTTTTTGCACGAAGGAGATTTTCTCAGAACTAAGTACTTCAAAATCAGACGAGAAATTCAAATTAGTAGACAGAAGTACCTAGCTCTGGAAGGCTAACTAATTCCTTCATCTCTTTCTAACTGCATTATCTCTCATCCTCACTTTTTATCTCACTGTGCTGCCCTCCTCCCAGCCCTTTTCCTTGCTGATCTTTCTGTTCCTCCACCTTCTGCTTGCTGACCCTTTCCTTCTGCTTACTCTTCCTGCTCCAAATCCCATGCCATGTTTCAGGTTGGGTGGGTTCCAGAGGCAATGTCTAAGGGTCAGGATTCAAGCAAATGGCAGCAATTTAGTCAAGAGTGCTAGCTCAAGAAGGAGTATAAACATAGCCAAAGATATTTAGGCCATTTCTGCATGACATCACTGTCCTGCAATGGGGACATATTGCTGGCGGTTCACAAGTTGTGCTTTCTTACAATGTCATTGTGGTCCCGCAGCCAATGTGTCACCACCTGTAATGATCACGGGCTATTCCATTATCAGTAATGGCTCCCAATTGCATGATGCTTCTGTCTCCAGTGCCCATGCAAAAAGAGAGGAATGCACATCCTTCCCCAATGCAGCATGGGAAGTGGCCAGCTACATTGCGGAAGGAAGGTGCGTGTCGCTCATGCTACCCTTTCACAGGCAGCTGGCTGGGTGTGGAGGGGAGCGTTCTCATTGCACTCCCATCCCAGCAGTGGCACTGCCAGGATCATGATGGAATGACAACAGAGACAGGTAAGATGCAGAAATAACCTAAGTATAAAGGCAGCACAAGCGTCAAGTAAACAGAGCCCTGTCAGAGAGAAGGTGATGTTGATCTAAAGGCAGGATCAAAGTAATTCTGTGTTCATACCACCAGAGAGCAATAGATTAGGTAATGTCAAATTGAAAGGCAGGGTCCAAGTTCAGGTGCAAAAGAAATCCACCAGAGGTCAAGGGGCCCAGGAAAAGGCTAAAGCCAGTAACAGATGGTGCTCCCAGAAACTTTCTTGCCTACAATTTTCTTATAAAACTCAACTTCCAGAGCTTCTCTTCACTTCATTTGCAGATGTTCTGCCAGGAGTCCTTTGGTGCTACCTCACCATGGCTCTGGATCCTCTTTGTACGAGAATCTTCTCAGCAAGACCATGATATATTATCAGGTAGGAGCATTTTTTGCTCTTGTTTGAAGAGTCTGAGAGATCTGCAGAACAAGCCACCACATCAAAAAATGAATATACAGATTAGCCTGGAGCTTCATTTCTAAGGATGAGTGCACTCTCTCTCTCTTTCTCTATCACTTACTTCCCCCAAATTCTTTCTTTTCTCCCTTCTCTTTTTCTCTTTCACTGGTCTTTGTCTGCCTTTACTCGAGTGCTCTCTCAGCCTTCCTTGTATCCCCAGTCTTTCCCTGACTGGCAGCAGCTCTCCCCTGCTCTATGAACAACTTGAAGAATTCAGTAGCTCCACATATGAAAAATAACAAATAGAGCTGACTCCATGATCTCTGGAAAGATGAATAACCCTAATCTGCCTTCTGCTTTCTCACTCCTGATTAGGTAAGGGATGGCACCTAGTGGCTCACAATGGTCTTTTAGCTAATAGAGGGTTTGTAATGAAATTGTTTTAAAAGTTTTTGAAAACTGGATGACCTCTGTTGGCTGCAGACTGAGATGGATCTCCAAAATGCTGGTAGCCTACAGAACTCAAAGTTAGCTCTCTGATTGTCTCTCTTCATCGTCCTTTCTCTTTGCAAAGACTGCACAGTAAGCAGTAGAGCCATTAGAGCGAAGGACGTGGAGAGCATTAAAGCTGAGTAAAAACTGCAATACAATAATTAGTATTTCAGGTTCAATAACATTTGTTGCTGTTGTTTTAATGTAATAGTATTATGTGGGGTTTTTTTTTAGATGTTCCAAAAAAAAAGAAAGAAAAGAAAAAGCACTGCATTTCATGAACAGCAGTTGCGTGAGGTGGGAGGAAAAGAGCCATCATCACCATTGCTGCCTACTGTCTCTCCACCTTTCGTGCTGCCCTTGCTACTGTTACCCTGTGACATGGTGGTCCAGGGAGGGGTGCCCAAATAACCAAAACCAACACAAACAAGATGGGGAAATTAGCTGGAGCACTCTCTTGGCTAACGTGAGGCAGGGTAACTTAGCGGGGATCTTTTACCCAGTGTATACAGCGTCAGGTCAGTGAGCAGTCAGACAGTTCAAACTAACAACAATGTTTATTAAACAATTATTAAGAAAACACAACCTCACTACTACTAAGAAATAGAAAAGAGAGTTTGGGGGAAATGGATGATACGCCACCTTTCTCGTAGTCCTGAAGAAGCTGTTTGGAGAGAAGGAAACCCGGTGTGGTGGCCGAGGGGAGCTCGCAGAATGAAGCAGCAGCAAGGCGAGATAGCACTTTGGAGCGGTCCGAATGCAAGCCCATTGAGCAGTCTGAGGAGCTCTCGGAGCTGGGGGTTTTTATTAGGGGAAGGCATGACCGTAGGTTAGCCTGGTCTTGGGCGAAGACAATGAGTGTTGGGCTGGGGACAATGTCTCTGAAAGGTCAGAATTTACATGATTGAGTTATGGACCGAATTGACAATAGTATGGCCAGTATGTAGATGCGGCTAGCTTGTCAGTTAAGCACTCTGCTTGCCAGGGTGCCCTCTCGGGGCAGAGGTCTCTTTGTTGTGTCTGTTTTGGGAGGTCTCCTAAAGCAGATCTGGCAGTTTCTGGCTTGCTTTGGTGTAAACACATATGACTCAGCAGATAATAGCCATGCCTAGCTTCGCGCTTGTTCGGTGGCCTCACAAACACTTGGCTGGTGGCAGAGCAGGGCCGAATTATGATATCGAAATGATAACTAAGGTTACCAAAGGCCAGTCCAGTTCATGGTGGTAACACTACAACTGTGCTTCTCCCACACTGCCATGGTGAAGGCACACTGTCTTTTATTATGCAATAACATAGGAAGCTGCCCAATATTTAGCAGGACTTTTGGACCATTTAATTCATTGTCGACAAGAACACTGACTGTGAGCAGATCTCCAGTTTTTCGGGCAGGGATCTTTTCTAGCAATACCTGAACATTCATGGATTCTCTAACTCTGTTCAGCCCTGTTTTGTTTGGTTTAGTTTCTGAAACTAGATATGATAGTCAAGGCCAGTTCAGGATGACATGGTGGTTATATCTATCAACACAGATATAATTATGTATAGCAGAAAAGAACTAAGATAGTCAAGGACACAGTTTAATGGTTTATAAATTAATGGATGCACATGCTCGGATTTTTAAAAAATGGAACATGCTTGAATATAAAGCAGTTTTAAATCAATACTGGATCGAAAGCCTTAATTAGTTCAACAGCTCTTTGAAATAAGACCTAAATAGTTCAACAGCCGTTATTCCCAGGTGAGTGTGTCTAGGATTGTAACCAGATCTGTAAGCAAGTCTAAGTACGTGTAAATTCAAATAATTATCTCCCTGTTTACTTCTGCATACATTTCTTTTCACTTCTTCAGTTACTTCTCCATTTCAGATTTTAGATTCTGTATTCATCCAGACTAGTTTGCAAAAAGACTTGTTTGTAAAAGACTTGTTTGCAAAATAAGGCCCAACTTCTGATACTTTGCAATGCTTCCCAATTTTTTGGGTAACATTTATTTTTGCTCAAACAAACAAACAAACAACACCTCCTCTAGGGCTTTGGGTGGGTGCAATTTCACTATAACTGTACTGAGGGAAGATATTTTACGCTAAGAGATCCTTATCTCAAACTGGAATTGATTTTGGTTCAAACTTCCTGATAGAGAAAAGAGTTTTCCTGCTCTCAAAAAAGACTGGGTGGCCCAAAGCATGGCAAAATTACCTGACAGCCACTAGTCAGTTCTACCCAAATTGGTGGTCCCCACAACCCATTGGGTACAGGTCCCTGGTGAGTTTCCAGGAAAGAAACAAACAGTTGTAGCTGCTAGGTACAAGAAATGGTACCAGTCCTTGGCACACTGCAAAGAAAATTGCTGGTCTTCCATATCGGACAGCTTGGAAGCACTGTCCTAGAAACAGGGGTGAGGGGTAGCCAAAATGTTTAAAAGAAAATTTACAAAAAGAATTGATGGATGGCAGGTACTGCGGAGGTATAGCCTCCCAGGGGCTGCTGTTGCTGCTCTATGTCTGTGACTGCTCAAGTAGTACAGGAACATGTGCATGAATGGCACCCTCTAAATAGCAAATAATAATAAGCAAACACTGATTCTGTGTTGGAAATCTATTTAACTTGTTTCAGAGGACTAGGGAAATCATCTTTACTGCTTAAATAAACCAGAAGCCTCAAAGAAACTAGGAAGTTTTCTTTGCTTAGCAATTTATTTTCATAGTATCTTCAGTATCACTGAGGAGCAAGTTAGCTCCAATTGTTCAGTTAATCTTGTACCAAGCACATTTCACAGCTTGAGGTCCACCGTCCATTTTGAAACTGCCAACCTGTCATTATATGATTAGTAATTATCAATTTCCATTTCTAAGGAGTTAACCATGCCAGTCTTGCAGAACAAACAACAAAGTTCTGTGGCCTCTTTAAAGGCTAACAGATTTATTACAACGTGAATAATACATACAATCTATGAAACATTGTAAATCATGTTGTAAGTGTGTTAGTCCAACTAACTATTTGTCAGTCTAATGTGCTGTACCAGAAATGGGCAGCTGTGCAGGAACTAGGGGTCAATTTCATTCTGCACTTCCCCATACAGGCTGCACTGGTGCTTGGGGCATCGTGTCTGGTTCCCAATTTGGCTGCTTTGAAACCAACTTTAAAGATTTTTGGAGGGATTGTGGGGTGCAGGAATGTAGAGAGGAAGTAAATCACAATGTTTGCTGGCATTCTTGATTTGTTTTGATTGATTTGGAGGCCTGGAAAAAGGCCTGGCCTTTAAAAATGTCAGGAGTCCTGGCGGCTTTGGGGGAGTGAAATACAGCTTCAGAGGTTGCAAAAGTGGGGTTCAGTGGCCAAGTACAGCCAATGGTCTGTACTCCGTAACACACATACATATCTACAAAGATCAGAGAGGCAATAAATCTGATGTATTATTTAATTCTTCATACAAGTTCTGAACTGATTAGCCAACTTTGCCTTTAAAAGAAAACATTATGTTCTGACTACTTTTGCATGGAACTTGGTGTGGAACAAATTTTAAGGACTGTAGGTGCTACCAGTCAAACATTTGTTTCATTCAGATCATAAGCAAAAATATCAACATGGAGAACATTGGGTAAATTCTCCTACTTTATTGTAACATGAACTATCAAGGAATATGGCTCATGCTATGAAAACTTTGGTCATTTTCTCATCACCCTCCCAACCCACCATGGGGACAGGAGAAAGATAGGACTGCAATGACACTTCTGCATGACATTATTGTGGTCCCGTCCTTCTCCTGTCTCCAGAATGTGCAATCACAGATTAAACCATTGATGGATTTTCCCTGTCAATGACCTGCGATCGCGCCACCATTGTGGACTTACCTGTCCTGCGTAAACCCAGGAAGTGCAATGGCTGTGCTTCCTGCCCTAGCAAAGCCTGGGGAAGTAGTCAGCTGTGCTGCTGAAGGAAGAGGTGTAGCCATTGCACTTCCTCCATCACAGAGGTAGCTGATGTGGAAAGGAGCACTCCTGTCATGCTCAACTTCCAGCAGAGCCGATGCCAGGATCCCTACCAGATGTCCTTGAAAACAAGCAGAGTGCAGAAAGGGTCTTTGTTAGTTTTTAGGGTGCCACAAGTGTTTCTGTTATTCATTTCCATTTCCACTTGTTTATTTCCATTGCATTTGTTAAGGAAGGTCAGAGAGGAAGCATATCAGCACAGAAGTATCCCAGAACTATATGGGCTTTCTTGTGCATACTGGCTTGTGAGTGGTGATCTTTCATAGGAAAGCAACTGTTGTATACCAAACATTGAAACCCTTTCAGAAATGCTACAGTACCCAACATCAAGAACATAGCAAAAGTTCAGTGAAATGAGACTATAAGCCCAGAAGTCTGTTCTAAAGAAAATCTAGAACCATATAGCCAGCGTGAAGGAACACTTGGTAAAGTCAGGCAAGCCTGAGGCCTGGTAGTGCTTGGATAGAGACTTCTTGGTTGCTAACCCAGGTCACCTCTATAATACAAATCCCTTTGCAGAGATCATACCCCACCAAACCCTCCTGTGAGGACAAGAGGTCTTCACTTCTTATCTATCTGCAGCATTTGGCAGTAATGGTTCTGAACACACTGGCTTCAAATAGCTGTTGTCCATGAATTTGTTTACCACATACCTTAGAAAAACTGCACAATTACTCCTTATATTCTGGTCCTTACGGTTTTATTTACTTTATTTATTTACTCTGGATGAAGGCTTCAGGATTTCTTCTTCATCATTGCTCCAGTGGTCTTCAGGGCTGGTCCCAGACCTTTTGCTTCCTGAGGCAGAGTAGCAAATGGATCCTCTGCCCACTCTTCAGGTCAAAGTGCATAGTACCCTAGGCCAACTTTTTTTGGCACCTGGGGCATAAGACCACTCTTGACTTATCTAGGTTTAAATCTCCCCACATCTATTTTTTTAAAAAAATCAAAATTTCCTCTCACCCTGCCACACAAAGGAGATAATAAAAAAGGGAGGAATTCTATGATCCTGTTTAATATGGAATTTTCTGCCTAATCTATGGCCATAAATGGATCTTTCCACAGTTAAGGTGGATTCTCTTGAAACTCAATAGCAATGCTGTGATCCACACTCTCAGCATTAATGCGAATAGAAGCAGAGTGTCTCTTCTGCACTGCAGCATCCTAGTCAACTCCCCTCTCCCACCTTTGCCCTGCTCCTCCACCCTGGTTGGCTTCCTGCTGGCCCTGCCATTTTCTTAATGCACAGTAGAGCGCTTTAACATTTCCTCATTGAGTTGGGAGATGGGATATATGGGAATGAGGCAGTGCAAGATGGATTTTTTCTGTAGTTCAAATAATGCATCTTAGCAACGCTTGTGGACAGAATGGCTACGGGATGGCTACAATGTTGTGCGGAATTGTGGCTCCTGAAATGACTACAACCTGTAGCTACTGCATTTTAGTGATGCCATGCAGAAATGGCCTATTTCTATGGCCATTTCCGCACTACACTCTTATAGTGCGATTATTCCACTTTCAAGATCCTATGGAATCCTGGGGTTTACAGTTTAGGGAGGGGCCAACTGGCTCCTCTCTAACCTGCAAACCCCAGGATTCCATAGGATCTTGAAAGTGGAATAATCACACTATAAGAGTGTAGTGCGGAAATGCCCATAGAGGGAACTGAAGATCAAAACCAGGGAGAGTCAACTTGTATGCCACCCTAAGCTTCCTAAAGAAAGTGTAGAAGAGGAAAATATAAAAATCATAGTAATATTGGAGTTGTGTCTGCAACTGAAAGAGGCTGTCTGGCACAAAGCACCCTGATGAGTTCATGAGAAAGGGGAGATTCTCCAAAAACAGCACTCTTTTGAACTATAATGTTAATGTGCTGATGTTTTGTGTTGAACTCTCTCCCACTTAAATCAATGAAACTCAGAAGTACTTCATCTTAAAGGGATCATGCTCAAAAACATTTTTATGAGATGTGGCTACAGAAAGGACAAGGTTTTTTTTTTTTTTTAAAAAAAGATTAAATTGCGAAAGGCTAATGAAACATATCGTACAGATCTGTATTTCTGTTTTGAGAATCTCTATCTGCTAACATCCTTGGTTTTCTCCTTCTCAATCGGAAGATAATACAGGAGAGGAAAATAAAGAAAAACAGTTGGTATTTATCATTTATCACTTTCTGGATGATAATTATTTTACTCAAACACAATCCCATTTTCAGTTGTTTTCCTGCCTATTTCAGCATCCCTGCCCATCCTCCCCCCTCCATTATTTCTAGAGAAAAGAAAACACTGGAATTTTTGTGGGCAAATGTCTTGGAACCAGCCATTTTTGCCCAAGGTAATGTGCTGGTTGCCATTAAAAAAAAGTGTCTTTCTATAACAGGATATCTTTAAAGCTTTCTTCCTTTCCCAGTTAAAGAGGGCTCAGACCACGGAATAAGCGTGTTGCATGGAAAGAAGCAACACAGTGGATAATGTTACGTTTCCTGCAATTCATGATATGTTCAGGTTACAGTCTGGTAATTTTTAAAATTTATTTCAAGTATGTGCTTTAAACATACTCTTTTTGTCCCAAGTTTAAATAATTCTTTGTAACAATGGCATACACTTTTGTCACTACACTTTCTTCCCTTTCTGGCAGTGATGCAGCAAAAATTTTTACAGTGCATGTGTTCAGTATTTTGAATTATTTTGAAATATTTTGAATTAGAGCATCAATATAATTCTTACCCTTCAATATTTCACAACTGAAAACTAGGACATGTGTGGCAAAGCAACATCCACATGTGATCAAGATGGCAAAAGTTATTAATAAGGAAGAACACACAAGCTCATAGAAGCTGCAGCACTTTGCTTTTCTCTGAGCTTACTAAGAAGGGCAAGATTCTAGTCCTCTCTTCCTTCCCTACCCACTTGAATTGAACACAAACTACTTTTGCACTTCGAACTTGGTTTGCAGCAATTGAAGTAAACTGAGGACAAAGGGGGAAAGTGGGAGGAGGAGAGAAAACCTGGGATATTTTAAAAGCAGTGTAAAAAGTGGGGTGATCGAGGATTAATTAGGACTGCCAAACTGGAACAGTGGGAGGGTATGTATAATATTGCAGGGAAAATCTATCTCCCCCTGCCAGCTGCCACATCCACAGCTACTATGACAACTGCAACAAAGCTCAAGGGGAACAGAGAAACTTAAAGGAAACAAAATGACATCAAAAACTTTCCAGCACTTGGGCGTTGCTTGCCCTGCTTCTACTACACTCCTGCTTGCTGATGTGGGCAAGAGATGTACCGTCTAAAGTTGTCAGGGAGGGGAAATTATTTCAGTGTGTTTGGTGAAATTGCAGCCTTGTAGAAGAAGCATTCAGAAGTACCTGTGTATGCCTCTCCTAGAAAGTGTATCAGGATAAGAGTAGTATTGCTCCGCCTGCTTTTGAGAATCATTAGCACCTTTGTGCTGAGTACCTCTTTGGACTTTCAGTCTGTTCAACATCCTTTCCCAACTCTTCACAAGGCTGATTGCTGGGATTAATGAACCAGGTTTTGCATGTATGGAATGCTGCTGATTTGTAATGGCAGCACCCTGCAATTCAGGAAAAGGTGTCTGCTGTATTTTGAGGGTTCATTTATGAGAAGAACTTCAGCTTGGCTCCCAGTCTGTGATATATAGCTGAGGAATATTTATATGTTGCCATTACAAGTAATGCAACATGCTATGCTTGAATGAAACTTTTACACTGAGTAGAATGAAAGTAAGATCAAGAGAGTGGCCAGAAATGCTTAAGAGTCACAGGCCCCTTCCACCAAAAAATGCAGACTCCATTTCGAAACCTGGTTCCTCACTGGGGGCCTTTCTGCACTACACTGTTATAGTACTTTTATTCCACTTTCTTTTTTTTAATTTTATTTTTATTAAAGTTATAATGACCAATATTTACAAATAATAATTCTTTCTTTTTATAAATATATAGGAAACACAAAGCAAAGAAATATATACAATCAAATTTATATACCTATATACTTATAAATTTATATACCTATCTAACATCTAATTCTATTTCTTCTTCTATTTCTTTTTACTTCTTCTATTGATCTTCTATTTTAATCTACGTAAATAGATAGATAAATAGATCATTTTTCTTTTTATGTGACTTGCCATATAATTTTGAAAATTATTTTTCAATTCCCTTTTCCCATATATTTGCTTATTTTCATTCTTTTCATGTTTCTTTCTGAATCGCCCATTTTCTTTGTATATATTCTTTAATCGGTTTCCGTTCTTCCCTATTTTCCCCTCTTGTTTCACCCTTAAGTGCCATTGTTAAATCATCCATCATTATCATTTCTGATAGTTTAACATCCCATTCCTCGATATCAGGTATATGTTCGCACTTCCAGTACTTTGCATAAGTAATCCTTGCATTTGATACCATATATAGTATTATTCTCCAATATCTAATATGCTCTTTTTCTAATTGACGTAACATATTTAAAAGAAATATTTCAGGGTGCAAAGGAATATTAATTTGTAATATTTCCAATATTTTCTTTTGAATGCTTTTCCAATATTCCACTTTCAACATCCTGTGGAATTCTGGGTTTGTAGTTTCCTGAGGCCAAAGAAGTCTCTGGCTGAGAATGGTAAATGCCTTTCCCTAAACTGCAAACCCCAGGATTCCATAGGATGTTGAAAGTGGAATAATAGCACTATAACAACATAGTGTGTAAAGACCGGGAGTTGTTCTCTTTCTCCTACTTGTTAACTAGCTTTAGATTATTGATTCTTCTGAATTATGTAGCCTGAACACCTTCCAAGCCCAAAAGCTTGTCTGCCTTCCTTCTGAGAGACAGACATCAGTTTGAAGCTATACCGTAAATGAAAGTTTAGGAAACAGGTAATCCTTTTTGTTTCTTTACTGGAACATGGCCAAGGTGATCAGCTTTTGGAAGGTACACATCTAGCAAGTTGTAGCTGATTCACAGGAATCTGCAGGTGAAGTAATGCAAAAAATAGTATAGTGGACTTGAAATGTGGGACATCAAATCTCTGCACAGACCCAAAGCTTTCAGCAGATAGTGCTATAGGCAATTCGCTAATCTGCTTCACAGAGTTAGGAGGGGGAAAAACAACCCTGCTGCTGCCTTGACATACTTGGAGAAAGGGAAGAATACAAATGGAATTCAACATGGCAGAACAGGTAATGGAAAGAATAATGTAGCCGAGTGCCGGTAGTTTTACTTTCCTTTGATACTGATGGCAACACTGGTTTCCATGGCTATGATTTTGAGGCTTTTCCCACAGTCCAGATGATTTAATGGCTTTTGCAGAATGCAAGTGTGCTTGTTTCAAGGGACAGATATGTCTAAACTATTAACCAGAAGTATCTTCAGTGTCCAAAGCACAGTGTCCAATTAGAGGTAATCCAGTATAGTGAGCTTAAAACAATTCAGTGTGGGAATATGTTAGGCAGCCCAGCATGTGCTTGGTGAGGTGAAAATATTCTTTTCTTGAGGCTGATTTGATTTTTCCAGTTGCAAGAAAACTCAGTTTCAATAGAGGGAATGAGTGTGCTCCCACTCCCTCCCTTAGCTATTTAATAAGAACTTGGATAATAATAAAGTTGAACTTACATCTTAAACCTGTTTGCACTTGTTTTCAGAGAAGTTTAATGAACTAGAAAAATGTCTTGTTTGCTGTAATGAATGAAGTTTACATTGGAGAGATTAAACAGCAGTGCACATGGAACTTGTAGGTGCCTGATTTTATCTGTAACCGTTGGTAATTTATAAACATCATATAGTGTGGAAAGACTTTACTATCAAAATTTTGCAAACGCAGCTATATGTAATTTGCAAGAAGGTATATTAGAAACTCATAGTAGCGCAAGCTTTCTTAGTATACAGTGATTTTTTTTTATTGTGCCAATGAACTGGCATTTTGACAGTCTAGCTGATCTAAAATCTTGTCTGTTAAGATTCCCAATTAGAACAACTTTCTCTGTGTGATATTTCATGCTACACAGGCTACTGGTTCAGACAATTCCATTTATAAAGAACTGGGTGTACTGTTTTATTTTTCCATGTCTTGCTAAGTGTTGGTAGACTTACTGCTGCTTACTTCCACTGATAACTGATTTGACTTTTCCTTCAACACACATATAGGTAGCACATTGGGAAGTCATATTTGTCGATGGTAAGTGTGGGGGAGAATTTAATCTCAGTTCATTTTTAAGAAGAATTTACCAAATTTCTCAACTTTCTTCATATTGGGAAAAAATTATTTTAAAAAATGACACATAAATTTACTAATTCATCCATCCAGGGCTCAGACGTCTGTATTTTGCTTCTTTAGGGCCTTGTGTTCTCTCTGAGCTCATGGTCTAAGAGGGCAGGTATTCTGCTGATTGGAATTTGGTTGGTGGTGGAACTAGCAGTCACTAGCTTTGTAGAGTTGTTGCCTAAGTCCTTGGAGCAAGAGAAGAGAGTGAGCTTGTGTTTTTCAAGTTGTGGGTGATTGGTTGAGATGAGTCACCAACTTGGTTGATGATGATAGCAGCTAGTTCTGTATAGCTGCTCCATCAGTCTCTGCTGTTCAGTCTCTGGAGCAACAAAAGAAAATAAGCTTGTGTTTTTGGAAGAGACTCATTATTTGGGTGAGCGATTTGGAGGTTTGCTTGCTCATATGTGTATGGCTGTGTGCTTTTCCTGAGCATATGGTCTAAAAGGAGTGTAGCTTCTTCTGAGAGAAAGTGAGTTACTGACTTGGTCTGAGGCACAGCTAGTTTCTACTAGCTCTATAAAACAGCCACCTCAGTCTCTGGAGCTCAGCAAACAGGAGTGGGAAAACAGGCATTTTTTTGGATGTTTTGCGGGGGACTTTGAGGAGAAGGCCTGGAGAACTGTGCTCCTACATATACAGGATAATGAACATGGATAGTGACAAAGTTGTTGCAGTAACCTTCAACATCTGTGCCATGTTTATTTCTTACAGAAGATGTTGAGGGGGGTATAATTGTAGCAATTACAAGCTGGCTGCCATGCTGGAATAGAAAGTTTGGCAACTTGATGCCCATGAATGTAAACTTCTATTTATTAGGGAAGATTAAGCTTTTTTTGGAAAGTGTGGATGCCTTAAAGTAGGGGGATGATTTCCCGACACAGGAGGCAGGCACTTGAAAGAATGTGATACACAGAAGCAGAACTATCAGGAACCATACTGCACATCTGGAGCTATATAATCAGTTCTTCACTTATCCCATGATTATGAGGCACAAGGACAACACTCTCAATCCTCAGAGACCACAGAGGTGAACTTGGTGGATTCTCCAGAGGGAATCAGTCCTGCCTATTTCCAGAAGAAAAAGAGTCATGTATTAGAAGGTAGGTGATTCCTTGCTCAGAGAAACAGAGTGGTGTGTGGACTTGATAAAATGTCTCAGGAGGGGTGTTCTCCCCTGGGATGAAGATCCATGATGTCACAGAGAAGTTGACAGGACTCATTGAGTCCACCAGCCATTACCACTTCATTCTGATCTGTGCATGATGAACAAATGATACTGCAAGATATAGGCTTCAATATATTTCAAGGGACTTTGACGGTCTGGGTAGAAAGAAGCAGGACTTTGGGGCATAGTTATTTTATTACTCCTTCCTCATGAAGGCAAAGAAGAGAAAGAATAGTAGGAATGAACAACTAGTTTCAGTGAAAATGCCATCAGGAAAGATTTGGCTTCTTGGACCATGGTTTCTGCTTTTTATAAAGAAGGATTTCTGGCAGGAGAGGGGTTACAACTCACAAAACTTGGTAAAAATGCATTTGCTAGGAGTCTTGCAAAAACTGATCAGGAGGATGTTAAACTGAGTTACATGGGAGACAAAGATAATATTCCAAAGTGCGAGGGTACACCAAGGACTGGGGACAATAGCTTTAATGATACAAGTGGAATTGAGGTGAGAGGACAGGAACCCAACAGTGGGCAGAAGCAGACAACAAGAGATCCATGACCCCGTGATCTTATATGTCTATACAGTAAATCACAAAGCTGAGGAAATAAACAGGAAAGCAAACATGATTTAATAGGAATTATTGGGATGGATCGCATGACAGAAATCTAGTAATAGAGGGGTATAACCTATTCAAAAGCAATAGATGGATCAGGAATGGACCAGGAGTAGCATTATGTATCAAGAACAAATATACTTGTGGGGAGATCCACATGGAAACAGTTTGAGGACATTTGAGTAAAAAGTAAAGGGGATGGAAACAACAGTGACATCATATTGGGGGTCTACTATGCATTCACATGCCAGACTGAAGACAGATATTACTTTCTTAGATAAAATGACCAAGTATTCAAAAAGGAGAGATAACGTAGTGAGATTTCAACCATCCTGCTATTTATTGGAAGTCAATCTCTACCAAGAATATAAGATCCAAAAAATTCCTCACTTGCCTTGCAGACAATTTCCTTGTCAAGAAGATTAAGGAGGCAACAAAGAGATTGGCTATTTTGGCTTTGTTCTAACTAACAGAGGAACTAACTAACTGGTCAGTGGGGTGGTAGTGACCATGGTCTCCCAGACATGTGTTATACAAAGGAAAGGGGAAGGCAAAAGTAGGCAGATACATACTCTGCACTCTAAGAAAGTTGATTTCTCTAAGATTAAGGAAATAGTGATATCATATGGTCAGAAATGCTCAAACAGAAGGGAATTCATGATGCATGGAAGTTTCTTGAAAGGCATAGTTGCAAATTGGGAAAGAAACGTGGGAAGTGTTTAAAGAAAACAGGATGGAAATATATGTAGTCATGTGTCCTACATTTCAGATAGCACTCCTCTGTTAGAAGGACTGTCAGAAGACTCTCCTATATTTGGGTATACCCTCTATTTGCAGGGCTGCCCAGGCTAATGTCAGTTTACAGATAAAGAACTGAAGAAGGGAGAGCTGGAGTTCTGTAGTAGTTTGCCATAGAGGGGGCCTCATGTACCATTGAGTCTAATCCCCTGCTCATTTTAGGATCTCCAGCTACAGCATCCACAGCAGGTAGTTGTCTAACCTGTTGCTAAAGATGTCCAGAGAACAGGATCCCATCACTTCTCTAGGCAATTTGTTCCATTGCTGAGATGCCTACTGTCAAGCAGTTCCTTCTAATGTTCAATCAAAATCTATCCTTCTACAACTTAAAAACATTATTACACCTGGTTCCATCCTCTGAGACAGCAAAGTACAAGCCTGCACCTTCTTCTCTGTGGCAACCCTTGAAGTATTTAAAGAGTGCAATCATGTCACTCTTCAGTCTTCTCTTCATCAAGATGAATATGCCCAGCAATTTCAACCTTTCGTCATATCTTTTGTTCCCCATAACTCTTATCATCCTCGTTGAGCTTCTCTGAACCTGCTCCAACTTGTCTGTATCCATCGTAAAATGAAAAGCCCAGAACCGAATGCAGTACTCCAAATGAGGCCTGACCAGCACAGAATATAGTGTGACTATTACTTCCTTTGACTTGGCAACGATGGTTCTATTAATACAGATTAAAATAGTATTTACCTTCTTTGTGACAGTATGACACTTCTGTTTCATGTTCATCTTATGATCAACAATAATCTTAAGGCTCTTTTTGCATGTAGTACTGCTGAGCCACATAGCGCACATCCTATAGCGGTGCCTCTGTTTTTTGTGGCTTCAGTGTAGAATTTTGTATTCTTCTCTATCAAATTTATTTTATTAATTTCTGCCCAATTTTATAGTTTATGTAGTTTTTTTTAATACTGTTCCTAACTTTCAGTGTGTTAGCTACCCCTCCCAGTTTTGTAACATTCACAAACTTGATAAGGATTCCATTTACCCCCATCATCTATGTCATTAATTAATAAAAATGTTGAGGAGTAATGCCCCCAGGACAGGACCCTGCAAAACCCCAAAATCTTTCCAGTCTGAAATGCAGCCATTCATCTGAGCGCAGTTTTCCAATCAATTCTGGATCCATCTGATAGTGTTTCCATCTATTCCAATATTTAATTAGTTTGTTAAAATATTAGGGAGAACCTTATCAAACGCTTTGCTGAAATTCAGATAAATGATGTCCATAGCATTCCCACCATCTAAACTAGTGACATGATAGAAAAAAGATATAAAATTAGTTTAGCAGGATTTGTTTTTGGTTAATACATGTTGGTTTCTAACAATCATGGCACTGTCATCAAGATAATTGTAAACAGACTCCTGTAAAATCTGTTCTAATATTTTTCCTGGTATTGAGGTCAGGCTGACTGGGCTGTAGTCCTCTGGATCTTCTCCTTCTTCTTCTCCCTCCACCCCTTTTTGAAGAGAGGGACCATATTTTCTACAATCTTCTGGCATCTTGCTTGTTTTCCAAGATTTCTTAAAAATGAAGGCAAGTGGTTCACAGAGTACACCAGCAAATTCCTTCAGTACTGAGACACAGTTCATCTAATACTTGGACAGCAGACTGAGCAGGCTGGCACACAGGTCACTGGGGCATATTCTTCCATGCAATGGCAGGATTGTGGATTTTTATTTATAGGATAGTATACCTAAACACATTAAAGGCACCAGATCCCATGTGACCTTAGAAGCTAAGCAGCGTCAGTCTTGGTGAAAACTTGAATGGGAGCCCACCAAAAAATTCTAGCTGCTATAGGTCATATTTCACAGAATAATAAAGCTGGAAGAGACTACAAGGGCTATTGAGCCCAACCCCCTGCCATGCAGAAAGACACCATCAAAGCACTCCCAACAGATGGCCATCCAGCCTCTGTTTAAAAACCTCCAAAAAAGGAGACTCCACCACGCTCTGCAGCAGCATATTCCACTGTTGGACTGCTCTTAGCATCAGGAAGTTCTTCCTAAAGTTTAGATGGAACCAATTCCTTTCAGGGGATGGAATTGGCAAAAACACCTCTGAGTATTCCTTGCCTAAGGAAACCCTATGAAATTCTTGGGGTTGTAATACATCAGCAGATATATGTGTGTGTATATATCTATATATATATATACACACACATATATATGTACACACACACACACACACCTACTTATGTATGCACATGCTTATTTTAAATGTGCATTTCTGTACCAAAATCTATATGTGCATAATTTATGCAAATCTGTGCCAGGGGTTGGGTTTGAGAGGGAGTGCCAATGTTTTTGTGGCTGTCTTAGTGCTCAGTTCTTTTCCTTTCTTAATTTGCCCTGTGTGGTTTTTGATTTCTATTTGCTGGAACTGATCAAGAGTATTTGTTCGGACTATTAATACCCACTTTTTGCTTAATTTTTAAATAATTCTTTTATATGTACCAGAAAGGAGAGCATTATAGACCGGATTTAAAAAAAAATAGGCAGAGATTGGAGGAGGGCTGGGTTTTACATATTCATTTGAATAACCAGCCAAATCATTTGTTTTGGATCTAAAGTCAATGCAAATGAAATATTATTCTTGTGAGATTCATATACGAGCAGCTGTCTTTAATCTTTAGTGACAAATAACAGTATGGTAATGTGATCCAGGGGTACCCACATTTTGGAGGGAGGTGTGAAAAAACACTGTGCAGGATACTGCCAATTGAGCAGCCTGGAAAAATGTAACTCCTTTCTCACCCCCAAGTTCAGCACAGAAACTGCATGAATAGATCTTTTGATTGTTAAGCAGGCCCTCACATCTAAGTCATATGTATTCATGTTTCTCTGTTCTTGATACATTACCCCTGGAAGTGAGGAGATCTGTCCTCTGAAGCCAAGGAGACCCATAAATTAGTATAAAAAGCAGCAGTAACTTTTCTTCTCCTGTCTAAACAGTATAATGGACAAAATACCGGGTTCTCAAAGCATCTGGAAATATTTGATTTTCAGAATGAGTAGCTTTTAAATTAGAGCCTTGGAGGGCAACTTTTTGGCCAAAGTTTTTCAAACTATTTATTAAAGAACAGCTGGCAGATTTTAGGGATTTGAGGATGCTGAGGCTGCACTCTTCCACATGGTTAAGCCTTATCTGGTGATTTTAAAATTAATATTCAGGGGTCCACCAGTTTTGCTCCCTCTTGGTATGTTTTTGTCACTCTCCTCATATGTAAGGTGACTTTTTGAACAGGAGACTCCCCTCTATGCATGGAGTAAAGATTCCACACACAAAAAAACTTTTCCTTTCTTTCAAAAATTCAGAACACTGATTTGTTTGTGTGTGTGTCTGTGTTCTGAATAACATGGAGAACCTTCGCTAATAATAGGCTCACTTCTTCAGAAACTAACTTTCTTTCACATATGGCCAAATGCTTCTCCATTCTTCCTGTGTTTAATTTACAACGATCAGCTAGGGTTTTAAATTGCTTTAACCCCACAGAAGTGAAGGGATGAGAGAATTTCTAGTAGAACAAAAATTCTTTGCTGTCCAAGGTTGATCTATATTTCATTGTCTAATTAAATCTGATTGATATCACTGGAAAGGCTCCAACTCATCAGAAGCATAAATAGCCTTTCTCTAAATAATGACAGGTAAAAATACGAATTTTCATACTGAAATATTCCTCTTAATTAATTTGTTTGATTGACTCTTAAAAATAACCTTTACAAAAGAAAGCAAGCAAGACAAAAGCTGGGGCTGTATGCAGGGAATGCAGCCTATTAGAAGCACCATGCAAATAAACGGGTGTTCCAATGTCCAGCTGTGCTCTTGGATAACTCCTATTCATTTTGATTGGGCCTGTGCACAACAGATGTTCCCAAAGGTCCATGCCTCTAGAATTTGTAAGCATTTCAAAGTGCAACATTTCAGGCTGACCTAATGTTCAGGGCAATGTGCCAGATCTGTAAGAACACTTTATTCCCTTTGTGTGTTTCTCTGACTTGAGGCAGATGGCAGCATGACACCGAAGCTGCAAGGAAACAAATGACCTGCAGAAAGGACACTCTGTCAGCTGCAGCACATCTTCTTGAAACAAAGCTTTGTTTCTTGGAATCAGATTTCATGTGGTATATTTTAGCTAGTGTCCCCCAAAAGTGTGGCCTTTGGTCTAACTTGCCTATATTAAGCCATGACATTTTTTTTCTGGCTGAGAAAACTGGGGAAGAATTCCCAGCTTCCTTAACCTTCTGTTGTCCATCCCACACAACCCTCATGGGCTGCAGCAGCCCAGCCTTCCAGTCTCAACCCCAAATACCCCCTTTGCTACCTATACTTCTTTGTTAAGTGATGGAAGCAGGAAGAGCAGTAGGGAAACACAATAAGAGAAACTCATTAATAGCCTTTCCCTCTGGAAGAGCCCTGGTGGCACAGTGGTTAAATGCTGGTACTGCAGCCACAAGGTGGTGAGTTTGATCCTGCTGGGCTCCAGGTTGACTCAGCCTTCCATCTGTCCGCAAGTTGATAAAATGAGTACCCAGCTTGTTGGGGGCAATTCGCTAATACACATGTAAACTGCTTAGAGAGCATTTAGCTGGTAAGCGGTATAGAAACACACATGCTATTGCTATTTCTCTGCCACCCTTCCACTCTGTGTGCAAAACATGTGGGATTCATGGGAGATGTTGCTTGGCTGAAGGATGCCCTGTACAGAAAATCTGAGGAATATATAGTGGGGCTGTAAGTCTGTGGCAAAATGACCCTGTGACTTTCATGGGGCATGTGGTTTAGCCATCAAAAGTCACAAAAATGTACAGCCTTTCAAGATCACTAGATTTCTTTATCAGGCAAGATTTTACAAAAGCAGTTTGGCAGGGAGAGGGTTCAAATCATAACATCTAAAGTTGCCTCTATGTTTGCTATCAAAATACCTCTCAGACTTTCCTTATTTATTTTCTACCAATAAAGGTTAGACGTGTGCTTTGCCCAGAAGAGACAGGTCTGAGTAGCAGGTATATTTCATAATATCAAAAATTGATCAAACATTACTAGCTATTAGGGCAGTTCCAGGTAAAACATAAAACCATCACAGTGCCTGATAGATCTGAACTCGAATGTCACAAGACTTGAACTGTGCAGACATAATGACTTGAGTATAAAACTAGCTCATGTTTCCCCAATGACTATTTTTTAACATCATACCAGATGGAGAGATCTAAAGATCTCCAAAGCTTGGACATTGTTTGCAATCTTTGAGTTGACTCAGTTAAAAGTAGTATAGATTTTGTAACTGTAGGTTGCTTGGCAATCTAAAGGAAATGTGGCATTAGACTTAGGCCCTTTCCACACGGGTGTGTGTGTGTGTGAAACACAGGGAAATGGGGTGGCGCACATGGGAACGGAGCTTACTTTAATCCGGGTGGCACCGTCCCCGCAGGGAGCAGCGCGCATTCGCCGCTCTACATGCTGCCGGTGTCCGGCGGTGCCCCAAATGGCGTCTGGTGGCTTCTGGCGGCGCTCTGCCAATCAAGGCAGCGCGCCAGCTGGAAGCCTGCCCCCGAGCAGCTCTGCAGGGATGCGCTTGCACGCTCCTGCAGTTCTTCACGGGGCGCTGCGACAGGCTAGCGCACTCTTGTTTTAAAAAGACCACTTGAAAGATGGTCTTTATAAAACACGTGGCACCACCTCCGCGGCCGCGTGAGGGCGCTTTGAGGTGTAGAACCTCATCTTTTGAAACTGCCCTAGCGCACCCCGCGGTGTAGACAACCTCCTGGTGAGGTCATCCCAGCGCGGGCTATATTCCCGTGTGGAAATGGCCATAGTCTGATGTTCATTAGTGACAAGCAGGCAATGAGGAAAGTGGATAGTTTTTATAGCAGGAGTATGAAAAGTACGGGACTCAGAGCTGTTTTTGAAATCCCCCGGGGGAGCCAATCCCCCCCCAGTTGTCTCACAAGGACTTTAGTCTGACTTTCTATTGCAAAAAAGGCCTCTTCTTGCCTCCCCCAGACAAACTAACCAAACTATCCACCACAGAGGGCATTTGGGGCTGAATTTTTAAAAAGGAAAAGGAAGTGAGGCAATGGTGGGCATATGCACCCTCCAAGGTTCTGTGGATGACCAATGCAGCCCTCCAGCCCCGACAGCTGGCCAGTGTGATACACAGATTGTCAAGACAGTGACTAAATAGAATGCTTGAGAAGAGGGAAGGATGGAGCTCTCTCCAAGTTGCATGGACTGCAGGTACCATCAGTGGGTGCATGAAGTTTTTGCTGTACAAAGACGGAGTGTGGGAAAAGTTTCTTCTTTGGAATAAAACTCTCAGAATTCTCCAGGCAGCACAGCCACATTTCCAAGTTATGTGAAAAGGCAGAAATCTTAATAGTGGTCATGCTTTTCCATCTACTAATGGTGGTGGTGGGGAATAGCTGTCCATGGAATTTCTCACTTTCATATTCTTCCTTAAAGGAGACTAAGCAGAGATGATTTTCTGCTGGACATCTCTGTTCACACTTTTCTTGTCCATGCTGACGTCATTTGTATGAATTGTTTAGTCATTTCTGGTATATATCTCCCAAGGAATGTCTCCTTTGCAGTACACAGATAACTGATTCTGAGTAATACTCATTATTGGTAAATGCAAGTAGGAGTAATATACTGATTTGTCCAGGGAACTTCCTTCCAGATAATTTTTGAACTGTAGTCATAGGTATACTCATTTGTGGTAATTTCTGGTGATGGCTGATGGTCATGTCAGGCTTCTGCATTGTTTTCAGACACATAGAAGAACATATAGAAGGTGGGAGAGTACTTGAAAAAAAAATAACATTTCCATAAAAGCCCTCACAAGAACAAGCCTTACAACAATAATGAATCTCTCCCTATTTGGACATCCAGTTTTATGTTGTTCAGATACGTCGGTCATTTAATGAACCATATTTTCATGCTGAACATTAATTCTATAATTTAGCAGGGCGTAATGCCAGTCATACATGCACACATGCAGATAGAGAAAATGGATCCCACAAAGTTATTATTTGTCTTCTTTTGTGTTCATTTTGATCAGATCAAACTTTATAGGGCAAATTCTTTTTGTTTTGTTTTTTGGTATAGCAGTGGGCCAGGTCTGAGCGGGGCAGATACTTCATCTAAAGTGAGCCATCTTGGGAGTGCTTTTAGAGAAGAAGATTCTTGGAGAAGAGGATTTTGGCATCTTTCTAATAATCTAAATGAAGCAGCATTTAGATTGTGCAGCAGGGAACAGACTGGAAGGCAATGGCTTTGGGTTCCACTGTGGTTTGATAGCTGTTTGTGCCTCAGTATATGTTCTAAAAAAAGGACTTTTGAGGTCAGGCTGTCTTTATTACACAGCCTTATTCCCAAGCCTAAACACTTGGAAGTGGGGTCTGGAGCTCTCTCATTTTCAAGGGGCTGCTGCTGCTTGAACACTAGGTTCTTTATAGGTTCCTATGCCTTATTCTGAGCAGGTTTCTAGGAGAAAGGTGGCCATTACATAAATACTCATGGCTCCCAGCCTCCGCATGTTCATTGAACTGACCCACTCCAACCAGAATGGTGGGTTCTCACACATTCCAGGCCATGTTCATCACAGGCTCCAATATGCAAAAGAGCGGAGGTGTTCTTACATCTCCTTTTGCTTCTGCTAGTCAATATACCAAACCTTAGATATTCCACAGGTTTGATCCTCCTTTGCTTTGGAAAAGGAGAGTCAAATTAGTGCATATTGTTCACTACTAGCTCAAAAGAAAATCAAGCACAGACAAAGAGTTGCATCTTCATGTTGAGTAACAAAACAGCATGTTTTATGGCATCTAATATAGAGCAAAGATGAGAAGGGAAGAGTACTTTGGAGCAGATAGCATGGAAATAGATTGAGGAATTGGTTTTAGCAGTTTTGGTGGACAAAGCAGGAGGTTAGTTGAATTAAAGCAAGAATTTCTAGAACTGTACCACTTACCTGTTTTTGTAAAACAGTAATCTGCTTAAATTCTGTGGTTAGTCTTCACTAAGCAGACCATTGAATTAACTTGGTTAGTCCTCTAGTTGGGACTAATCAACTAATCAACAGGATACCAAGCATTGTTTGTTCAGAAATTACCTTGAAAAAATGTTATGTCTTTATTTATAAGAACATAGGAATCGCCTTGCTAGATCTAGTCCCGGGGTGAGGATTTTTTTTTCTCTGTTGAGGGAAGCATTCTTTTAGGAGTAATCTGTTAGGGCCACATGCTTATCTTCAGCAGGATAGAGCCAGCAGTGGGTGAAGCTAGAGGCTCAGAGCCAAAAGCATATAGGGTTTGAAGCCCACCAGGATTATACACCATTTTCTTCCTTTACACCACCCAATTCTCCCTCCCCCACATCTCTTTCTTCTTATTTCTACAGGCTCCATAAGTCTGGGTCTATGTGAAATGCTTTGGCCACAGGTTCTTATCCCCCCACTAGTTGTCCTGTGGGAGAAAGATAATCTGTTGGGCTCTGTGTCCACCCCAACCCACCCAATTTCCCTTGTTTCCCCACCTAATTTTCCTTCCCGTCTGATCAGTCATGAGCAGAACATCGGGGAATAGTCATCTCTTGGGAAACAACAATCCTAATCAGGATCTCTGAAACAGGAGTGGCAAGGACTCAATTCTTCATTAATTTTGTTCTCAAGGGAAGCAATGAGTAATTTTAGCAATTTTATTCCCACTTTTCAATGTTAAGGACTTTTTCTGTGCAAAATACATACATGGGGCTTTTTTTGCACAAAAAACAGCTTTTTTTGTGCTGTGGAGAAAATGTATTTGAAGACTTATTCTCTGCAGACTTCTTACTTTTGTGTAGAAAACCACATTATATGTACAGGAAATGACATTTTTTGTGCAGAAAGTCATTTTTTTTTTGCAGATATTGTTTTCTGTGCAAAAATCCCACATAGAACTTTTGCACAAAATAATTCTCAAACTGTGAAGATTCTTATCAGTCCAGAATTCTCCTCATCAGTATTTCCTGACACTTGAGAAACACATATTTATTTTTTAAAATTATTTTTATTAAACATACAAGATTTTATAACTTAAAACTTCATGTAGGGATTAACATAACCTAAATATGCGAATGGACATAATTAATAAAGTAAAAGCTAACTTGATCTATCTAACTGTACTAACATAAACAACATAAAACACAAAGAATCTGCTACATCTGCTAAGTGACTTCCAACACTTTAAGATGGATATAATTATCATTATAATAAAATAACTTCTTAACAAATCTCAGACTAAACTACATAATAAATCCAGGTTATAATCATTATTGATTAGATAGTAATACATCTTCCAGTTATCAGTAAACTGTTATTCAAAACCATCTATCAGTAATTCAAAACCAACAACACTGTTCCCCAGTGCTCTCACAGATATGATATCATTGTACCCCCTTCTTTCTTAAATCTACTTAAGTTTCCTTTTTTAATCAAAATCTTTGATTTGTCCATTTCAGCAAAATATAACACTTTCAACTACCGTTCTTCTACAGATGAAATTTGTAAATCTTTCTGTTATGGGACAAATAGGAGACTTGCAGCTGTAGTCATATATTGATTAATCTTCTTGCATTTTTTGTCAAAATTTTCTTCCATCAGCCCCAAGAGAACCAGTTCTTGGTCCAATTGAATCTTCAGCTTCAAGATCTTTTCAAGCAAGTGATGCATCTTTGACTGGTATTTCTTTGCCTTTTCACATGTCCACCACATATGAGAAAAGTTCCTTCATTACTTTTGCAGTTCAGACATAAATTTTTGGAACCTTTATACATTTTAAAGAGTTTCTCAGAGGCTGAATATCATCTATATATCATTTTGTAAAGGTTCTCTCTAAGATCAAAAAGCAAGGTAAATTTCACATCTTTCTTATTGTTCCAAGTGTATCTCATAACCCACATTTTGTGTCCATTTAATCATGAAATCTTTAATCACCTCCTCTTCCATTTCTAATGTCAGTTACCATTTATGCATTTTTGCAGTTAAATGATCATCTTCGACACATAAAGATTTTTCAAGTTCAGAAGTTTCTCTTTCAAAATCATATACATTTTTATCTATTTTAATCTCTCTGTTAAATGTCTGTATACGAAACAAATTATTTCAGATCCCTCTTGGTTCAGTTGTTCCATTGTTCTCATTTTCATTTCCAAATCTTTATACCTCAGCCAACTGCATTTGAATGCTATTTCTTTTTTAAATAAAGCTTCATGTGGTGAAACCCATAGTGGGACCTTTGTACATAGTCTCTACTTATTTTTAAGCCAGACTGTAAGTAAGCCCTTCTAATAAAATGGTGTTTAAAATAAAGGTATTCTTTAAGCTTATCATACCATAGAAAACCATGCCAGATGAATCTCAAATTGAACCTACCAGTTGAAGAAGTCAGTCTCTTTTTAGTGTTATCCAGTCTTTCAGCCATATCATAACATTTAATGTTTTTTTTGCCATTATCTAAGTAGCAGATCATTGTGTAAAATGGGGATTGTTTGAAATAGAAAGAACATTTTAGGTAAAACATTCATTTTGATGGTTGAAATATGTCCTAGAAGTGACAATTGAAGTTTTTACCATCTCTGTAAGTCCTGTTTAATCTCATCCCAAATTTTGATGTAATTATTATTAAGCAGTTTGTTATTCTGTTTCTCAAAAATGACTCCCAGATATTCCACTTTTTTTTTTAGCAATTTTAAATCTGGACTTTTCCACCAATTTTCTCTGATCATATTTTGTCATATTTTAGTTGACGTTGTTGATTTTTCTTTATTCACTTTATGTTACCCCACTGGAAAACCCTGTCCCGGAGTCTACAATTTTCATATTAAAATATGATTCCGTGTGCCTGAGAGGTCACTGGATGGGCACGTAGGCAGCAATGGCTAAATGATCGAAAACCAGATCAGGCCAGTAAAATCCCCCGTCACGTAGCCCCAGGAGACCTCAAGCTGTGCAAACCCACAGTAGACAAAGGATCCTCAGCCCCTGAGAAGCCGACTTGAGGGGATTAGTGTGTTTGCCCCAAGTTGAGCACCGATAGCAATAAAATTCTATCAGGCAAGGACCATTTACGTAAAGACACACCACAACCCAATGCAACCAAAGATCCTGAGACTTTGGCAACACCTTGTAATCTCATCACGCAAAGGAAGTTACCATTGTGGAGCTTCTTTCTCGTTGCAACACCCATTGTTCTTCCTGGGAAAGGATTAGCCCTCCAGGTACTTTTCCCCCTACAAATAGTCCCAGTTTTTGAGCGGTTCTTTTGATCACTCCCAGTCATCCCAGCAGACTGTTTCTCTGTCCGTTGAGTAATCCCCTTAGCCCTCTCTGTGATGAGCTCCACTTCTTTGCTGTCTTTCCTGGACCAAGCACTTCAGGAAAAGGTGCAGTCTTACCCCAGCTACAATCCCTTCAATATCCCCCCTATCCAGTTTCCTCTCTTTTGCTTCTTAATAGGTCTTGAGTGAGTGTGTGAGTGATTGCATTGGTGCGTGAGACTTTCATTCAATAAAATCATTTTACTGGACATCTTCATTTGGTTTTTGGCCTGGCCTGACCCTGTAAAAACTGGGTAAAAAGACCCTGCTAGGTTACCCTGCCTCTCACATTGCTATTGCTCGGTCTCTGGCTAGTTTCCATTCCCCATCACGTGGAGCACATTGAGGTATCCCCAAGGGACCCCAGAAATCAGGGTAACATTTAATCCTTCCAAGAAACCAAAATCATTCAAAGTCTTTATCAGTACTTCTATACAATCCCCAATAGTTTAAACTTTGAAATGAAGCCAGAATTTTATTTGTTGAATATGTTAGGGCAACAAAGAGAAATAAGATCTTATCAGAAAACATTGTTATGTGTAATAACTGCTGCAAGAATGACATGCACAACATTGGAAAGAAGGAAATTATATTGATATAAAAGAATGGAAATTAAAAGTTCTGGATATGGTAGAGATAGAAAAGTTAACTTTTTCACTTAAAAATAAACCAATCCAGAACTTTGAAAGAAGTTTTGAATTGGATAAAGGAATGAGGAAAAGAAGAAACAAAGGAAGAGTGTTGGAAATGTTGGTAATGAAAATTAATCATGTTATAGAATAAGCATAAGTTGAATGTAACAATGTTAAAAGTAATAGTGTGATAGTGTGATTAATTTTTAAAGTAACTCTTAAATAGAAATAATGTGTAAATGGGATGTAAACACAAACTCAACTGGAAAAAAGATGTTCGGAAGCGGGGCGGAGGTTATTTTTCTGTGTAAAATTTCAATAAAAATATATACAAAAAAAAATCGATACCTCTATACAATCCCAAAAAATCACTAAGTCATTAGCAAAGGCCCTCGATCTGAAGGTCTCTTTCTTGATTTTCATGCCTTTAATGAAATCATTTTGTGATATTGTTTTATTTAAGAGGTGATAAGGGACAACCCTGGCCTTGTCCCTTTCTATATGTCACAACTCTTAGTCTTGTTTCCATTAATCAAAATCTGAGCTTTTTGTTGGAAGTAAATAACTTTGAATTGCCACCAAAATTCATCATCTTTGTAATTATCTTGATCATAAAGACCCAATTCTAGTTATCAAATGCATCAAGAAAAATCAAGGCACCTTGTTTCTCATTATGAGCTTCTAAATATTCCAGCACATCTATAACAATGTGGTATTGTCTCTCAACTATTTCTTTGGTAAAAAAAAAAACCCCCAACATTAATCCCTATATAATACTCTGTTCAAAATTTTCTTCATCCCATCAGCTAAGATTGTTGTAAATAATTTACAGTCATTATTTAATACTGAAATAGGTCTGTAATTTGGTGAGTCAGTCACAGCTTGATCTTCTTTTGCAATAAGAGTTATATGGGCATGGCACCAATTGTCTGTCTTAAGTTTTGAATTAATTAATTCATGAAACAGGGCAAATAATGGATCCCTGAATGTTTGTAGTAGATTGCCAATAGTCCATCCAGCCCCTGGGGCTTTGCACAGTTTTGTCTTCTTCATAGCCTCTGTTATTTCTACCGGGGTAATTCTTGCATTTAAAATTTGTCTTTGTTCTTCAGAAATAATCATTAAAGAGAACATATTTTTCAACCTTTTTTCAAATATTTTTGAATATTCCTTCCACCCCTTGGATTGGGTAGGGGAACCTTTTGATATTGCTTACTCCCAGCAATGCAAATCTCCACTGCTAATACCAGTGAAGAAACCATGATTGAAAGTAGGATTGTTTACAATTTAAGCCTTTTTTCTCCATTCCCAGGTATCCTACTTGATATCACTGCCCTCTTCTCAACTGGCATCCTGTTGGACAGCATAATTCAGAGCATGGCACAGCAGCTGTTTTGGACAGCAGCTCTCCCAAACAGCCTATTCAGAGGCTCTGCTGCATTAGAATTTTGAGAACTGTGGTCCAAAAGTGACTTTTTCCCCAGCTCTGAATGATGGTCTCCAACAGTATTGAACCAGCTGATTTGGGGGCTCACAGGCAGGCTAGCGTGAAATGCCTGTCCCTCCTCCTAAACCTCAGTATCCTGCAGTTACAGACATACTGTTTCTAGAAACAAACATCTAGCTTACTGTGGCTAATATCCACTGATAAAATATCTTTACACCCCATTCCATCCCCATATAGATGGTCTTTGAGCTAATGAATTCTATGAATTTGTTACAATCTATGTGAATACCTCTACAGACTACAGTTGGGGCAAAACTGACCAGACACACCAAATACATCAATTCTATAAAATTACAGTGTGGAAATCTTTTTACTATGATAGCCAAGTCTACAGGGCCAAGTCCATAGAGTTTTCCTTATTCCTATGGTTTCTGTTGTGCTTATTTTATGTATTAGTAGATATAACTAAGATCTCAAACATTGACCTGAATGCACAAATTGTAGTGATGGATAGTTAATAATATGATGAGTTGGCAAGCAAGCACCATTCCCTTATTAGCGTTTGAATTGATTTTCCCCTTCTTTGGTTATGATTTTTTCCCTTTTCTTTTAATAAATAAGAAAAATTCTAGACTCTGAAGAGGATAAAGGACTTTTTAAAAAGCCTCTACTAGGCTACCTAGCTAGAACTGGTAATCCCTCAAAGTCCTATTAAGGAAGCAGAAAGCAAACCAAGTAAATAAATAAGGGGATGGCAGAAGAGAATAATAGGCACAGTGATTGATATCTCTTTATTTTCAGGGCTTGGTTTAAAAAACTTCTGCAGTTCTCCTCTGAGGAGAAGGCAAGAATTACTGTGAAAGGTTTGTCAACTGACAATAAGAAAATTCTTTAGTAGAAAACAATACAGTTTTTTTCCCTGGGAAACTTTTGGAAGATTCTTCCTAATAAGTTATTCATTCCCATTTCTACAAATGAACTGAAGCACCCCATTCTGCCTTGACTACTCATGCCGCAAATGAAATCATCTGTAGGACAACAATGCCATGATTATTAATCATTACTTCAAATTCATTTTCTTTTTGCTGGTACTGAGAAAACTTCAAAAACTAAAACAGCTATCTTAAAACCAAAAGAAAAGCTTATTTTACACCAGAAGCAGGAAATCAGTCACCCTCCAGATGTTTTGGATCAACTCGCAACAGCTCCAGTCCTTGTGGCCAATTGCAAGGCAGTATGGCAGTTCAGAACATCTGGTAGGCCACATGTTTCCCATGGCTGCCTTCAATCACACTCTCTGACATTTCTCAGACCTTGAAATTTTGTCTATAATGTCTGAGGTGTCTATTTATTTATTTGTTACATTTATATCCCTTCTTCCTCTCAATGAGCTCAAAAGCAGTATACTGGCCCAGTGTTGCCCAACAAATGTCATGGTCCTGAAGGACTTGAACTTGGATCTTCCAAATCCCAGTCTAGCAGTCTAACCAACTCCCAGTCCAACAATCTAACCGTAAACCATACTGACTCTAAACCCATGAGATACATTCCCTAGATGCTTCCAAATCTTTTGGATGCACCCTTTAAAAAAACGATAGAGATGATCCATCTTATTTCTAAATGAAGAGACCCAGGATGACACATATTACCCATTAAACTGGTGATGGTATGTTTTGTAACAAATGATTTATTTCTAAACAGGTCAGCTAATAGAGATTGAACTACATGGAGATGGTTGCCAAGCCTTTCAAAGAAAAATTATATTAGAGCAGTAGACTGGTGTTATTTTGAATTTGGTCCCCAATAATATCAGTTCGATGCTCCAATACCCTTTTAACATCTTATTAATATTCCTTAGTCTCTCTTCTTTGTAGGGAAGATTAAGAGCCTTTTCGCACCTTACCTTTTCGCAGAGATGGGGGGCAGAGCTCACACGAGAAGCCTTCAGAGGAAGGCTTTCGCGTCCCTGCTGCTTGGGCTCCGCAGCAGCTTCCTGGTCATGCCCACGCCCCGCCCTTCCTTCTGCTGCACTGGGGCAGAGAGCGTGACTGGCCTGGCTCCAGAGGCTCCGCAGGGCAGGTAAGTTCGCCCCAGGCCCTTGACTGGTGCACAAGTGCGCTCCATTTTCGGCTAAAAGCCGAAAATAAAAAGGTGCATATGCGCTGCGCGTCACGCTCTTAAGCATTGCGTAAATGTGAGTGCGTCATGCAGACTACTCCTCACATTTATGTGAGGCTCAAGGGGAAACTTCCAAAATGCCATGCGAAAAAGGCCTAAGACTACAAACAAAGGTGCTCCTTTTACTCGTAAAGTAAAAGCACACTGTGACATATATGCTAGGGGCACAGACTACCTTTCCCCAATGTTGCGTCCTCCAGATGTGTTGAACTACACTTGCCAACATCCCCATTCCATATTATCAGCTGTGCTTGTTGGAACTGATGAGAGTTACAGCTGGATACATCTGGAGTATCCCGAATGGAGATGGGGGGAGTGAAACTGGCTTGTAGTATTCATAGGCCATCAAAGGCCACTGAAAACTATTCTCTAGCCTCAACTGCCAGTTAACACAGAAGCTCATACTGGAAAGGCCATTTTGCATAAACAAAGAATATTTTACAATATGACTTCAATTACCACAAACAAATAAAATCATTTTCTTTCTAATCCACAATGTTTTAATGGTTATTGCAAAACAGAAAATACTGGAAAGCCTCTGTAGATGTGTGCCCCCCTCAACAAAAGTCATGTCATAAAAAATGACATTACACAACTTCACATAACCCAAGCTGCTATAAACATGGACAGTGCCAGACACCGAAGCAACAGAGCATTTAATTCATATCAGACATCCATTTGCAGTTCAGCTTTCAGATGCCCCATCTGAGTTCCAGCACATAAAGCTGAATGCAAAAACAGCCATAAAAAAACAAACAAAACCCTGAATCATTGCTTGTAAGTTTCTGTGTTTGGAGAAGATGAGTGTGGAGATAGTTTCATGGGGGTTGTGTTATAAGAAGTAATTAGACAGCTCAGAAAAATGGAAGAGTCGCACACCTGTGGGGTAAGGATGGTCTAGAAGGCAACAATGAGAATTAGTGATGAGGGGAGGGATTTTAAAGAGTAATAGATAATAAAGGCAGCTGTTTCCTATGGAGAGCATTGTGGATGGATTGTGGAAATCTGGATGACAATTGGGAGATGTCTTTGCTGTGTAGGTGTTTTGTAAGGATAATAGTAAGTGAGAAGAGTCCAGAGGAAATATTTGAGCTACTTTGAGGGAAGACAGAACAATTTAGTTTGATACTACTGGAAGGCTAAAAGTGGTTGTGGGGTGGGAAATTATCACTTCAGGGAAGCCTTGAAGAATGACAGATAGGGAATATTATTCCTGATGTTTATTATGGGGTTTTATTTTTTTCTGCTATGCAAAGTACTGTTGCAGAAACTGGACTTTTTGCAAATATTAATTGAACAAGCTAGCAAACTCAATCAGGCTAGGTTGTTGTGGAGCATTATATGATCCCTGCGTGCCTCATCAATAGGGTCTCATTCTGAAGAAGCCCCCTACTCCTACTGGCAGGTTTTCAGGTACATTCTGATGCAGTGGGTTCTTCAGGTTTTGGAAAGGACAGTGGTGTGCAGAGTCTTGGCAAGCTGATTGGTTGATTACTGGACTTACCAGGGATTTGACATCCCTTGAGCTATTTCCTATAGTGAGAGCCATCCACGTTTGGTCACAGGCCAGCTCCCAGAACCTGCAGAACTGAAACGGGGAGAGGGAATCTGCTAGTGGATTGCGAATCCTGGCAACACGAGTATGTTGTGCTGCCAGCACTGCAGGACCAAGTATCTGACTAATTTCATGACACATGGAGGTTTGGAGCTCTGAGAGTTGACCACCTGAACCACTTTGAAGTTATCATGCCAGAATAGGGCAGACTTGTTCACGAAGTGCAGTGACCAAACCCAAACCTGAAGAACCTGCTGCATAAGAATGCACCTGCAAATCTGCCCATAGGAGTAGACTGTTCTCCCAGAATGAGACCTCATTGTAGTTCTGAAGAAATTCCTTGCAAACCCCCAAATCCTCCCTAATCTCCTCAGTAATCTTGATGTGATGGTGGGGGACAGAAACCCTCCTGGTGGCCTCATACAAACAAGTGCTAAATGCTCAGCTAGTATCACAACCCTGCAAGCAAAGTCCAGATGACTGGCAAGGACTTGGATGTCATGGAGCATAGCCTTCCTCCTATCTCCCATAGAAGTTACCAGCAGCAGAAGCGATTTAAGTTTCCCATTTAGGAGATAGGAAGTGCCCTGAACTGTGTCCAGTTCTGTACCAAGAAAGGTGAGTTTGGTGGAAGGGCCTTTCATCTTCCTTTTATTTTTATTATAAAGAAAAAGGAACAATACATAACAGAATAAAACAAAAACACCATGTGAATAACATAAAGGAGAAAAATTAGAACACAAATAGTTTACATTACTATTTCTTTCCAGAGCTTTTATCATCATATACTGATTCAACATATTATATATCATATTGATTATATATTTTTAATTCATGTATCTAAATCTCATTCTTCTTGTACATTGCTATAGTAATTTCATTCTTAAATCTATTCTTTTCAACTATATTTAACCTATTGCTAATACTATATATGATCCTGTTATTAACCATAAACCCTAACCCTAAATGTGAACCCATTCCCAGAGCCAATTTATATATCAGCTTACTCTGCTTTCCAAAATTGTAATTCTTCTTGTGGAGGTGTGACACTTCCCTCTTTTATTAAAACCTTTTCGACAATTTTTTTCCATATTGCTTCAAAGTCATTCCTTTTCATTATTCCTTTTTTAACCTTAATTTGACATGTTAACTCATCATTGATCACAATTTTCCACACTTCTTTATACCAATCCTTTATTTGGAAATCTTCTTGAGTCTTCCATTTTCTCAACATAATTAGCCTTCCTGCAGTTAATAAATTTGTAATTAATTCCTTCATTGTTTGGGTACAATTAACCTTATCAAATATAGATAATAATGCTATATTTGGACACATTTGTAAATCAATTCCTGTTATCTCTTTTATCTCTTTAAACACCATTTGCCAAAATTTCTGTACACCTTCACAGTTCCACCATATATGAATATATGTGCCAATCTCTTGGCAACCCCTCCAACATAACCTTGAATGATTCTTCCAAATTTTCATCATTTCTAATAACATTTGCCAAAATTTCTATAACAACCACAAATAAAATCGGAGATGAGGGACAACTTTGTCTTGTACCTCCAACTATTTGGATTTGTTTTGTTAATCCATCATTCACCATTTCCACGGCTGTATTATGTGAATATAACTGATTTATCAATCCTCTAAATTTTTCACCGAATCCTAATATTCTTAAAGTTATTTTTAAAGCTGGCCATTACACACAGTCAAAGTCCTTGCATATATCCAATGCTATTATCCTTGCTTTTTGTTTATTCCTCTCAATTATATTTATTTTATTTAATACTCTACCAGTTAAATTTGACATCTGTCTTCCTTGCACAAAACCACATTTATCTTTTTGCAAATATTTATATATAAACTTATTCATCCTTTTTGTCATTACTGCTGTCAATATTTTAGCATCTTGATTTATTAATGATATAGGTCTATATGACCCTGGATCCATCAAATCTTTATCTGGTTTTGGAATCAGTATTATTAAAGACTGTTACCACGATTGTGGGATCCTATCTCCATTTATTATTTTATTATATAATACTTTCAACTTAGGTATTAAATTCTTTTTGAATCTTTTATAATATTCTGGTCCCAACCCATCCATTCCTGGTGATTTCTCTGGTCTTCTATCTTCCTGTGGGTCAGAGGAAGCCTCAGTTCCTGGGCAAGGCCCTGAAAAGCCATTAGGGTATCACAGAAGAGGGACTTCCAGCAAATAAGAAATCATTGAGATAGTGCATTATTGCTGTATTCCCAGACCTCTTGATAGTGCACCACTTGAAGAATGTGTTGAATTGCTCAAAGGCGAACTATGATATCATATGGAGCATCCCATAGGCATAGTCTTACCATATAGTAAGCACCATCAAAGTGGAAGCCCAAGAGACTGAAGTCATGAAGGTAAACCAGCAAAAGGTGGAATGCAGATTTAATACTGCACTTTGCCAAAAGGCCCCCTGGTGCCAGAGTCCAAATCACAATAACTGCAGCATCAAAGGAAGCATATTTAACAGAACGTAGGGCTGGATCAATGGCATCATTAAGAGACAACCCTTTGGGGAAGGAAAGATTATGTATAAGCTGATACTCAGCAGGGGTCTTCTTAGGGACTACTGTCAATGGTGACAACCATAAGTTAGGGAGAGACAGCTCCTTGTGAGGTTATGAAAGCTTACCTGCATTTAGTCCCTTAGTGACTTTCTCCTTTACAATGTCATATAGATTGGAGACAGACTGAGAGTTAGGTGCGTAACAATAGGTACACTTAGCTGTATAGGGAATCCTGAAGCTGTACATGAAACCACTGAGAATATAGTTGTTGCTGGCATGCTTAGGGTACAGTACCACCCACGCAACAGGAACTGAGAGCTTAATTGGAGTTGGGGCTTTTCTCTCTGTTGGCCTCCTTCAGTGGAACCAGAGTTGTATCCTTGCGGTTCCCTAAATGCTTACCTTGAAAGCAAGATATACTGGTGTGCTGATCCTCACTTTTTACACCAATGGTTGTATCTGCATGCTTGTCTCCTGTACCTACCTGTGTTAAAGTCCCAGCAGACCTGGGCACCCTTCTTGTCAGCTGTCAGGCCTCACGTAAATCCCTTTTGACTTGTTGCCCATTGACACAAACCTGCTGTTGCAATGATTGGAAGGTGATGACCATGAAACAGCCATGACGTCAGACCACAGTTCTTCCTGTTTGCAGTCTCAGGAAGAAAGAGATCCAGCACTTATCTTATAAGAATTTCTCATCATATTGCAATGAGGGACAACCAGTGGAGCCAGTGTGGCCCTGAGGAGGATATCTTGCTACTTAGCCAAAGCAGGGCACCTGTGGGGCTGTGTCTAAAAACCACCCTGGTGTGAATGGTCCAATCTGCCAGCCAGTTGATGAGGTTTCTTTCCACCTTGAGGCACTTAAACAGCCTTAACTCCCTTGGAAGGTTCAGTAGAATTCCATCCTTCACCAAAACTCTAGATTCTGGTTCACAAAAAAGCAGGGAAAAGACCTCAAGACATTCACTTTTCCAAATGTGTTCTTTAGTGGTGGGCAGGAGGTGGCCTAATGGCAATGGTAGTGGCCCATATGGATTACATTGAGACAAGTGCTTGAAGAAAAGAGGTTGGCATTAAAAGCGTGGGAGAAGAAGCTGGTGCAGGTGAGGGTTGGTTGATTCTTACCATTGTGAATACTGGCATAACCAATGTGGGAGGGGGCAGCAATTGAAGAGCCAGCCTCCACAGTTTTTGGGGGATGAGGCAATTGCTTGGATAAGACCCCTTGTCTGAGCACCTACACCCAGATACCAGTGGGCCACAAACTGTGTGATCTGATTGCTCTCACTGATGTACCTGTATCCACTGCATTGCCCTGAGCCTCCTGTCAGTTGCAGAGTTCCCTTGATGCTGCTGCTCAGCTGGTGTTATTGGAGGAAGGGTTACTATCCAGTAATGGAGATGGCTGAGAAGGAGTAGTCAGTTGCAGTGAGGATGGAGGGAAGCAGGTGGAGCTACCATGGCCTCTTCCACAGAAGGTGGAGTTTCACGGGTAGTGGAAGCTGGCAATGCAGAAATATTGCCATGTGTAGTAATGGGTTTTTTTGCCTCCACCAAGCCCTGAATGAGCTGGTAAAGGTCTGTAATACCAGGTTAAGAGAATGATGCTGTCAAAGCTGATGGAGCAACTGCTTGGGGAGTAGCAGGCTTAATAATTACTACCAAGCTCTGAACCAGCTGGAAGAGGTGTGCCAGAATGGGCTGAGTGGGAGTTGGTGGACCAGCAGAATCGGCGGTGGGCATATGTGCCTGCAAGGTGGTGGTGGGGTACCAGTGCTGCACCTGATGTCTGTGGTGTCTCAAGGGGGATAGTCTATTTGGATCACACTCACAAATGGCAACCCTACTGTCCAGATGTGCCAATTAGGCAGACATAGCTTTGATCTCCCTTGATCAATGTTTTCTGTGTAAGTGATTCTGCCAGAGGCTATGGCTGGTCTCTTGGTGACTGACTGCCCATTAGCAGCAGCAGTAGGTTGAGGCCGTTTCATGTTACTCCTTGGCATGATGCTGGATCTGCAGAATGTGAGTGCAATAGCAAGGTCAGCAACATATGGTAGAAGTGCAATATAATGTATAGCAAGAAGAAAAAGGATACCACCAAGCACAGACCATGCAGGAGTTGAAGAAGCTGATACATGGAGAGAAATTGGGCAGCACTGAAGCTCAGCAAATGCCCTAAATTGCAGAGGCATACTGAGCAGGCAGTATCAGTTAAAGGCATAATTGGTTCTAATGATAGTAATAGGGATAGTTGCTGTAGCAGGTAGATTATGAGTTGCAAACAAACAGCTAGAAAAGAGCATTGGTAAATAAGAGCAAAGAACATTAGGGTAATAGCAGGACTTTGCAATAAAAGTAACAATCATAAATAAAATTCTAAATAAATAAATTAAGATTTCAAATACAATTAAATAAAATAATTTGTTAAAATTAATAATAAAAATTAAAAATTATAATTAAATGGAAATAATTATAGCAAATGTAAAATAAATGGGAGATAAATAAATAAATACATTTAGAAAAATAACGTAAAACCTTGTATTAAGCAAGCTGCAAGAGATAAGAGGGGGGTGATGAAGGAGTGGGGGGACAAAATAATCTATTTAAAAAAATAAAAAATATTAAAATTAAATACAAATAAATATAGCAATATAAAATAAATGGGAAATAAAAGTAACAGAGAAACAAATTAAGCAAACTAAAGTCAAAACTTGCATTAAGGAAGCCTTCAAGAGAGACGAGGGGGGCAATGAAGGAATGGGGAGGCAGCAAAATAATTTAAAAACCTAGTAATAAAAAATTAAATACTAACATTGAAGACAAATAAATATAGCAAACACAAAATAAATGGGAGATAAATAAATAAAGGGGTAACCCGGACGGAAGACGGCGGAATAGGAGGAGGTCGCTGCCTTTAGAGTTCCAGTGTTTTATTTTTAATAAGGTTTTTATCAGTTTTACTATAAAACCCAAACTGCCTTGTTGCCAAATTTTGGTTAAGGTTAAAATGTTGCTATAACTCTATTTTTTTTATTAACCTCTTTTGCCCTGAGCATTTTTAACTTTTAATCTCAGTTTGCAATAGAAAGCTACGGAAACGCCGGCGTTCTAAGGCTAATAACGATTTAGGCAACAAACCTTCTAAACAGACAAAGATAGACTTCCTTTTTGCAAATAGGCAAGGCCTTCTGTCCATCAGACCGATTTAGAATTAAACAACAGATATGTGACTCTGGAATCTTTGCAAGCTGAACACTTACATTAGATAATGATTGCATAGAGAATGTGGGGCTCTGTTCTTCCTTCTAGTAAATGGTGGTTGCTCCAAGGGATCACCATCCAAATGTCCTTGGAAGGAACTTTTGGCAAGAGAGGCGTTTCTAATCTCTAAGACTTTTGAATTGTTGCTGACTAGTTGTATTTCTATCAACAATAGAATAGAGGCATTAACAGAACGATTTTATAAGGGGGGAGGTTTCTACTCATTCTAATAATAGGATGGCTTTTCAGGCTGTTTCACCATTTGTTTATCCTAACCCCATTGAAATCCTTCGGCTTTGACATTACAAGCATCTCAAGTGATGATTGCAGTTGAGAACAACCTATTAATAAAGGCAAGTGGTCTAATTTTTATAATATCAAGGTCTCTTTAATAAATTGTTGAGGCGTGAGCCCAGAAGGATTAGGTTAAAGTCCTTTCAGTTTCTTCCTAACTTGGGACACTATCAAAGACTGATTATGTCCTTCGATTCTCCCACAGGCCCTACTTTGTTGTTTGCTAAAAAGAACTTTCTGGAAAAAAAGTAGGGTATTTATTGCTCTAGGGTTTTTAAGAATAATGCAATTAATACGCTGGTGGCCTATAAGGAGGGAAAACTCGAAGGAGTAGGCTTGGATCGTCATGTATTTTCAACCTGGAGTAGGCCCAAAAATGTAGATGAACTTACCCAACTTAAAGAGGAATTTAATAGTTTGAAGCAGGCAATAGAAAGGATTAATAATAGCGTAATAATGGCGGCTGCTTTTGAAACAGAGACATCTAGAGTCTAGACAATTAAATGATGATTTCGGTGGGTCCTCTAAACCAGTTTCTGCTACCAAAGGACAACTTTTGGATTGCTAGTCCAGCCATTTGTGTTAATGGAGGATGGGGGCGAAAGAGATGATGCATTCAACATCATCATGTCATTGCTTCCTGTTAACCCAGCCTAGGCCTGTGCAGCACTTTTGCCGTCTATTGCTTACTTTTTTCCTAAGGCGAAACCTGCAGCTGAGGATTCTCCACTTCTACTCATTATGAGATTGATGTGAGATCTGGAACTGGGGAAATGGCTGCTGAGCAAGTACAGGGAAAATCCTGTGCTAGGGAATTGGAAGAACTAGCCTCTGAGCATCCATATATTAGACACACTGCAAGTAACACCAAAAGATGAATCTTTTGCAGGTCACTGATGCTGTTCCTGAGTTTAAGTCCGTGGGGAGCAGGCTTTGCAGGGGTTACAGGATCTTTCAACTGCCAATCAAATAATGGTAACTGCCCAGCTGGAGGATACAACAACCAAATTCTGGAGGATAATTTAATCTTAGCCAGAAATTGATCTATCTACTTCTACAGTGGCTGATGACCCCGCGTGCTCTAACATGAACGGTTGTGTTCATACTGAGGAAGCATTTTTTTCTGCAATTTCATCAGATCTGGTTCAATGACTAGAAGGGGGTAGCCCAGGACTGTCACTCCTTTCTTGGAATATAGCTGGTTGGCTGAGTAAAAATTCAGATATGGACTTTATTGATTATATTGGTAGATTTGACATTGTATGTTTACAAGAAACATGGTGCCCATACGATATCCTATTGCCAGGATTTGTATCCTTCGTGTGCCCGCATGTAGATCCTCCAATTGAGGTAGAAATAAGGGGGGGTTGGCCATACTTCTAAAACTTTCCAGTTGTTTCAAATATACAGTATTGCCACCCTGTGTACCAATAGCACAGGCTCTCTCTTTGCAATAAAAAATGACAAGATAATTTTGCTTAATATTTATATTCCCCCTACTACTAAAGAGCCTAATTTAGCCACTTATTGGGACCAACTGTTTAGCTATGTTGAAGATATCATCAATAGATGTTTCTTTGAGGTGCATTTTATTGGGTGATTTCAATGCAAGAATTGGGCCCTCTAATGACTTTCTTTGTGAACATCTCATGATTGATCGATACTTGCCACCTTTTCTTTTATCTTCCCTGTGTTGGCAAGGATCTAAAAGTTAATAATAATGGGTCATTCCTGATTAATCTTTGTATTAGCAACACGTTTTTAATATTAAACAGCTCTGAAGGGTTCCCAAAAACTGACGGCTTTACATATAATGCACCCATCAGGAGAAAATATTGATTATGTAATAATCAGTCCTGAGTTGTTGAATCTAATTGACGATTTTGATATCTGTCACAGAAAGTGACCATCTACCTCTATATGTTTCCCTTAATCTATCTGAGTCAGTTCTTTCACTTTTTAGGACTGATTTGACTCTCCATAGATATAAGAGAATGAAGCGTATCCGTTGGGATCCTAAAATGGAAGATTTTATTAGCAATAGTTTTAAGGACGTATGAGTTTTAAATTGTTTCAGTGTTTTAACTACTAGCACTAGGATAGACGATGCCTTGTCAGCATATTTGGAGATTGTGACTATTTTTCAAAATAAAACCTCTTATCCTCCTAAGCATGTAAAAGGTAGAAGTTGTCTTATTTGATAAAAGTTGTCTTATTTGGAAACAGAAGTTAAGACAAATGTTCCATCAGGCTGTGGCCAATCCGGTGGTTAATCTTGGACCCTATTACAAGGCCCATAAAGAATATTCTAAATTGGTGGAGGGTAAAAGGAAGGTATTTTTCCAGCAAAATTGGACATCTTTGGATAATGCTTTGAAATCCAAAGATGCAAGAACCTTTTGGGTGGCGGTTAAGAAACATATGAAGAACGAGAATTCTGTGGTCTCTCCTACTATACCCCCCTCGACTTGGTTTTTTTATTTTACTGATAAAATGAGAACCAAACATTGAGGGCAATCCACTAATAAAAAAAACCCTCCTAATTTATGGAGCTCAGTTTAGCAGATGAGGTGCATCAGTTGATCCTTAAACTAAAATCTGGTAAATCTAGGGGTATGATGGCCTCCCAGCAGAAATTTTGAAATATCACCCTGAGCAATGGACAAAAGGGATTGGCTAATTTATTTACTTTCGTAAATAACTCTGGTGAGATTCCACCTTACTGGAAGGATTCCATCATAATTCCTATCTTTAAAAAAGGGGATAGACGGAACCCTGGCAATTATCGCCCAATAAGTCTTCTTTCGGTAGTGGGCTTTATGCCAGTTATTTGGATTGGAATTAATGAGTTGGATGAATGCCTTGGGCTTTGATTGGTCCAAGCAAGGATTTTAGAAGGCACATGTCCACTGTGGATCATATAATAGTGCTCTCATTTCTTATAAATAAATATCTGTCACGCCCTAAAGGCAAACTATATGCGGCTTTTTATTTTTTTTTGAAGGCCACTTTTGATTCAATTCACCGGCCCTTATTATGGGAAAGCTTGGTAAGCTTAATATAGATCCCTGACTGTTGTTTCTTTTAAGCCAACTTCATACAAATAATCAGTGCAGAGTGAAATTTTCTGAAACCGGCTTATTAACAGACCCTATCTACTCAGGTGTAGGAGTTAGACAAGGATGTGTGTTGGCTCCTCACCTGTTTAATCTATTTGTGGCTGATCTACCTGCCTTTATGGCCACAGTAGATTTGCACCACCTTCGTTGGGTAATTGGCCACTATTTGTACTTCAGTATGCTGATGATACATTGTTACTCTCCCTGTCTCAGGTGGGTTTGGTAAGAGCCCTGAAAAGATTTTTTGAATATTGCAATAAATTTCACCTGCTGGTAAATTCTGATAAATCCAAAAAACTGGTATTTTCTAAGAGATTTGTCCCAAGAACGTGGAAGGTTGGTAACCAGACAATCAAACAGGTCAAGCAGTATGTTTACCTTGGTGTCCTTTTCCATTTTAACAGGCACTGGTGCAAACAGAGAGATAAGGTAATTTTGGCAGGGAAAAGATCTTTGCCTGTGGTACAATCTTTTACTGTAAAAAGGCAACCAGGATATCCTGGTAGCCTTAAAAATTTATAAAACTAAATTAAGACCGCAATTACTTTATAGTATATTCACTTGGATTCCAACCTTTAATAAGGAGATTGAACGATTGCCCACACTTTTTTTCAGGAGAATATTATCTGTTCCCCCATGTGTACACCATCTGACTCTTTATGCAGAATTGGGCCTGAATTCTCTTGAAACTGAAGCCTGGCTGATGAGTTATAGATCGTGGTTTAAGATTCATTTTAGGCCTAATAGATCTGGCCTTTTATGCTTCCTTCAATCTGACATTTACTATGCCAGGTGGGCTACATTTTATGAAAGCAAAAAAAGTCTATGGGTTTAAATATGGATTCTCTCCTCTTATCAACTGAAAAGGAGTGTCTTGAAACTATCAGGGCCTGCCTTGTGGAGAGGGAACATCAGCTGTCATATCCAACACCCCCTAGGGTTTGTTCCCCGTTGATGCTTGGTATTCCTCCCTTGCAGGGTAGGATTCCAGATTATTTTCAAACTCTCTCATTGTTGGTGGCAAGGAAGGCCTTTCTACTTGCAAGGTTGAATGTACATCCCTCAAATGTGACTAAGGGTAGATATCTACAGACCCGTTTTCTGAATCATATATGTCATTGTGCTCAATCTCCTGACGTTCTCCATCATATTGTATTGTTTTGCCCATTGTATATATTCTAAGGAAAAAGTTGTTAAGGAGGTTATTGGAAAGGAATATCTGTCTGGATAGGTTATCAGTGGAATACTTATTGGAAGATCAGACTCCGCATATTACTAGGCTAATGGCCAACTTTCTGGTGGAGGCAACAAATTTATGGCTTGAATTTTCTAAAAATGATTGTTGAAGTTTTATTGTAAATGTATATGTTCTAGTATGCCTAATAAAGGTTAATCAGAATCAGAATAAATAAAAATAATGGCTAAATGAAGAAAATTAAACTAAAAACTTGTATTAAGCAAGTCTCTAAGAAAGAATGGGCAATGAAGGAGTGGGGAGTGGCAAAAGAGATTGCAAAGAAGGGGGCTAGTGTGGGACAGTTGAGGGTGGTGGCTGAAGGCTGAAGAAAGGCTGGAAGCCAAGGAAGGATGCTGCCTTTGAGGTGGCACTATGGAGAATTGTGCCAGTATGCTGGAAGTGTGCCTGTGTAGCCCCTCTGTGTGTGTGTGTGTGTGTGTGCTGAGGGACCTCCACCAGCCCGGCATGAGGCTAGGAATGGTTATGGGGTGGCATGGAGATGGTTGAGTTGGGGGAGGCGGCACATGGCCATGGTAGCATGAACCTTGGGATGGCTGTGCATAGTGAGCCACATGGAGGTGGCCATGAGGTCTGGGATGAATGCCAGATGTGAAGGCATGGGGGTCTGTGAGAGGGGGAAAAAAATCTATATATAAAAAGGAGGAGAAAGAAAGAGAGAGGCTAAGAAAGACAGAAAGGAGCATGTGAGAAAAAGAGAAAAGAAAAGAGAAAAGAAAAAAGAAAAACCCTCAAAATGGTGACCTCTACCAACCCAAACATTGCCCCACCATCCCTTTCCTGTGTGCTGCCCATTTGCAAGCCTCCTCCAAGGGAAAAAGAAAGGAGAAGAAGGTGAATAAAAGGAGAAGAAAAGAGGGAGAGAAGGAAAGAATGAAAGAAAAAAGAGAGAGAAAAAATAAAAGGAGGGGGAAGAATGAGAAGAGGGATCCTCACCATCCCTTTCATGCAAGCCCCCTCCAAGAGGAAAAAAAAAGGAAAAGAAGAAGGATAATGAAAGAGAGGGTGGGAGGGAGAGAGAAGAGGGATTACCTATGCCTAGGGTTTGGACTGGATGGCCCCTGTGGTCTCTTCCAACGCTGTTATTCTATATTCTGTTATTCTACATTTGCTCAGGCAGACCACATGGTAGAGAGGGCCTAAAAGTAAAAGGGACCAATGATGTCAAGTGCGGCATGACCTACTCATGCTGAAAACCCACAATTTGTAGTCCTGGGAGACTTCCTCCAAAATCTGGCACAAGAATTGTGCCAGATCTTGCCCCAGGTCCTGTGATAGTAATGCTATCATGAGACTGGACCTGACCTGCTCTGAGCAGCTGCTTGGTCAGAAGGATCATGGTGCCATCACAGATGGGCTCAGAGGAACACCACCTCCTTCACGATGATGTTGCAGGTATACCTTTCCTATGGAGAGCATTGTGAAGGGATTGTACTTCTGAGAATCTGAAAGGCAATGGAGATGTCTTTGCTGTGTAAGTGTTTTGCAAGGAAAATAGTAAGTGAGAAGGGGTCACAGGAAATATTTGAGAAACAGCTACCTTGAATGAAGAAAGAACAATGTGGTTTGGTAATATTGGGAGTCCAAAAGTGATTGTGGGGTGGGAAATAAGCACTTCAGGGAAACCTCAAAGGATGAAAGATTATTCCTGATGTTTATTATGTTTATTATGGAGTTTTAAATGTTCTACTATGCAAAGGACTGTTGCAGAAAGTAGGCTTTTTGCAAATATTAATTGAACAAGCAAGTGAACTCAATCAGGCCAGGTTGTTGTGGAGCATTATATGATCTCTGCATGCCTCGATAAAAAAAAATAAAAATTCATTGTCATAGTTTAACATAAAATTATCCCTGCTACACTGAACTATATTCTGCAAGAATAATAGAAAGTCTTATTTTTAATTTCTTTTATTGACCATTTCATGATTTAAATGCAAAGTTTGCCTTCAGGATTTATCTATGTGATATGATCAGATGAGAAACATTAGCATCAACCAATGTACAATTTATTCATGCCAAATGAATTTTTGACACTATTTATTTTAGCTACCAAGTGTAGAATTGAGTAAAGGGATCATGACAGGCACTCCATCCCATGAATCCAGTGCCTTAGTCAACTGCCTTACCAGACTTTGAATATGGTCCTGACACCAGTTAAGATTACATTTAATATTTATATTAATGTTATCTTATTGCACCTAATAATGTGAATGGGAATGAATTAGTTGGTTCTTGACAAGCTGTTACAAGGGTAAGTGAAGTGTTTGAATTATACCCAAGTAGGGCTGGCCAAAGATATTTTGATGCCTAAGGCAAAGCAGCAAGTGGCTCCCCGTTGCCAGATTGTGTGCCAAACAAGTTATTTTTAGAAAGAAAATTGTGCAGAGATTGCCTCCCCTCTCTGCCAGTGAAAATACAATGGATTATATACAGACTTAGGCCCTTTCCGCACGGGGTAAGTAGTATGGCGTGGTGCGGCCTCTGATGGAAGTTGTCTACACCATGGGAGCAGACTGGGTCGGACTACTTGTCGCAGTTCCGCAACTCAGTCCGCTCTGGAGTGACCCGAAGTGGCCGCGCAGCATGCTTTTTAAAAACCTGTTTTTACAGGTTTTTCAAAAGCACGGAGCATGCCACTCTGTGCCACTCTGTTCCTGCGCTCTGGTGCAGATTTGCAGGCGCGCACCAGTGTGTGCCTGCAGATCTGCCAGGGGCGGGCTTCCAGCTGGTGAGCTTCTCCGGTTGGTGGAGAGCCTCCACCAACCAGAAGCCGCTATTTTGGACGCTGGAGCCACCATTTTGGACACCGGGGACTGTGGAACAGCGAGCTCGCGCTACTCCGCATGGGGACGGACTTACCCAGCTGCTGGTAAGTTCCGTTTCAGCGCGTTCCCCTGTTGTTCCTCCAAGTGTGGAAAGGGCCTTAGTCATACTTAGAACAGATCCAGTGAAACCAATAAGGTGAAGTTAATCTGGATACAACCCAGCAGTAATTGGCAACAACTTGTTGGCTAACATCAAAAATTTGGAGCCTTATGCAGCTTCCTCGCTCTGCCTAATGGTAGGGCCAGGCTGGAATGTCTAAGAGTATTATTAAGCACTAAAAACATACAATAAGATGTAACTGGAGCTAGCAATGCAACGACAATTCATCAGTTTCACAGCTGGGATTGAATTTGCACTTCCCAGCTCCTTGTGAAATTTGCCTGGGAAGAAAAATAACAAATAACAAATCAAAAAATCCTGCAACTGGCTATATATACATCACTTCTGCTGGTTTCAGCGTTATGAAAACTAGATGTTATGTGACAGAAAAAGAAACCCAGGCTGATTGAAACTGCAGCCTTTGCCAGTTTGAATAATGTATAATTTCCTTTCTGTAAGGAAAGCTGTGCATTTTTCAGTTTCTATGCCAAAGACATAGTTCTATTCCAGAACAGTTTCTGGAAAACTAAGCAGTCTTCTGGGAAAGCTGTGCAACTTTCATAGAAAAACTGTGTGGTTTCCCATCATTGTTTGTGCGTATGGGGGGCGGGGGATTTCTGAGTGTTCTAAAGCTACAAGAAAAAAAATTGTTTCATTGTTCTTGATATTTGTTGGGAATCAGAAAAATTTAGATTTACCATCTTTAAGTGAAGCCATACAGAGCCCTTTTGTAGAAATAATCTTATAATTTTGATATATTTGGGATGTTATTTGGAGTATCAACTGTTTGAAAAAGAAGAGAAGGAGGAATCACTATCACCAAATTAGGAAAGTACAGGGTCAAGGCAACAGGAGAGCATGAAAGAGAAAACTACTTGCACAGTAATAATTTCCTACCTTTATGCTGCACATATGCTGCACATTTTTGAAAACTGCTGCTGAGAAACAGTATTTCCAGAACCACAGGGAGCTTTGCATAATTCACATAAAGCTTAGGCGTTCATTTTCTTTTCTGAATAATTCATAAATCTTCAGGGGAAAAGTTCGCAACTCTTTAACCTGTGAGGTAAAGTCTTTTGCATCTCTGTCCCTTTCCTGCTGGAAGTTGAACAAAAGTAGCAAGAGTGTTTTGTTTGTACAGACAGCCCTCCATTCTCATGAGAATTAGGGGTGCAAGACCCCTGCGAAAGTGGAAAAAACACAAATAAAAATAAAAATCAGAAACACTTTTTTTTTTCAACCTGAGAATACTTCTCTAGGAATCTCTTAGTTTTCCAGTGTGATTCTATGGTCTACTTCCAGCAGATTTATTTATTTACTTAATAAATAAAATAAACGAAACAACGTAAATAATCATATCTGCAAATGCTGAACCCATGAAAGTGGAGGGCTGACTGTATATTTAAAAGAGAGTTAGTGATGTTTGGCCACACTGTAGCATGCAGTAGAACCTGTGATGGAGGTTGAAGCAAGTTCAGTTCTCAGTGTCTAGAGTTACCAGAGATAGAGAGCAGGCATGGAAAAATAGTAGAAGACTGCAGTGTTGCATGTGGGCTACAGTGCTGCAAAAATGTGCCCTCTGCAGCTGTTGCTGAATGTCGTGGCTCTCAGTACCACATGCACACACTGTCTCTTTTCCCTCTCCTACACATATACCTTTTGTTACGATGAGCATTTCTGTTTGCAACGATTAAACTTATTAAAACAGCTTGGGACGTTGATATTTGAAAGAGTGCCTCTCCCAATGACAGGAACACATCAGTTTAAATCAATTAAGCTTCCAATTATGTTAGACATTTTTAAATGAAAAGGTGCAACCTAATCAAATATATTTTTCAACTTAATTGATTAAGTTGGAATTTCAGCATTGACTTAATTTCAGAATTAATCAATTAATTAAATGAAAGACCATGCTAAAGAGTCAATAGGTTTTATATTTTGTAGCTGTTTTTTTTAACTTAAAGACCTAGTTCTCCTAGGCTTTTGAAAAAAAAAATTCTTGTTTTTTGAGGGAAGTATATTTTTTAGGTCACATGATTCAGGCTACTTACTCAATAGTAGTTCCAGTGAGATGAATTGTGTTGCAGCAAATAACTCCCCTCACATCACCCTATTTCTAAGCATAATAAAGTATTCATGTTATAGAAACCTGGATAAATTCTGGGAAGATGGCATCAGAGGCAGCAGCATTGCTTGATCCTCTCCAGTTAATGTGATTTATTTCTCTTCCCAGACCAACTACGTTTAGCCCAATAGTTTAGTTTTATTTGCTTTTAAATGGCTTCTAAATATATGTTCATTACATCTGACATCTGTAGAGCTGCTCTGCTCTTCTGCTTATAAGAGGTTTCTTTTGAATTTTACTAAATCTGTTACTCCTAATTTACTAATTTACCCTAATTTACTAATGAAGGAAAAATCTTTTTTGTATACTGTTGGGATTTTTCCATCACAACTTTTTAAAGATCCCCGCGTTAGACCATTAATTTCTACAAAGAGGCGTTCAAGTCCTTCTTCTCAGTTGCAGACTAATGTTCTTAAGCTGAATAATAGCGAGATCTCTAACCCTAAACCTGCAGTCCCTTCAGCTATGGCGACTGAAGAAGATACATCACGTAAAAACTTAATACTACTCTCTTCCCCCTTGTGTGATGACCAGTTTCAAAGCTTGCATCAAATGCTGTCCAGACCTCTCGACTCCTCCAGGCTTGAGCAGGTGTTACCCCTGGAGATGGACAGAGGCCTTCCCTGTGCTCAGCCCTTGGCAGAGGGGTTTAATACTAATACTGTTTCTCATGATCTGATATCTTTTGGTCAGGATACTCCCTCAAAAACTAACAGCCTTTCTCAGTATTGAGTCTGCCTTTGGAATTGCTGCCTTTGACAGTGGGAGGTGTGCCATCCCCCCCCACTTCATCGAATTCCACAGCTGTCTAGAACAGAACCTAATGATAATTCAACAGGTCTGATAAAAGTGGCAACTTCATCCAGTATTACCAGTCCTGACTCCCTGCTTCTATCGATGCCAGGTCACACAAGAGTGAAGGGGAATGGATGTATCCAGAGGGACACGGAAGGTCTTCTAGACATGATCAGCCCATTGGACTGATGCTTGTGGCCCCAGGGTGATTCTCATCTTAGGATCATATCCTGGAATATTGGAGGCTGGGCTTACAAAAGATGGGATAGTTGTTTTTGTCAATATATTTCCTCCGTTGACCTGATTCTGCTTCAGGAAACATGAGCTACAGACACTATTGCTGTAAATAGTTTCGCTTCTTATCCCTTAAATGCCTCTCAGGTAAATAAGAAAGGCCATCCCAAGAGTGGCCTTGCTATCTTGGTGTCCGCTTCACTGAAAGCCAAAGTAACTGTGTTAGATAATTGTGAGCAATTAGCTCTTGGAATTTGCTTAGAAATCAAAGCCAGGCACTTCATCTTTGTATCTATCTATCTCCCTCCAACTAAATCTAAAGAACAAACCAAGAAACTCTGGCACAAAGTAGAGAGATATCTACTTTCCCAAATTATCAGGCTCCCTGAAGCTTATTTATTTATCTTGGGTGACCTTAATGCCAGGATTGGCTCAAACAACACTGATTTGGAAGCCAGACATTCTATCATGAGTGAACTAAGGGATAACCAGAATTTCTGCAGACAGAAATTCAAAAGATCTGTCATTGAACTATGCTGGCTTTTGCCTGGCACAGCTACAGCTCAATCTAGATCTAATAATTTTGAATGAAGTGGCCCTTTGGGAGGGCTCTGGCAAATTCATTTTTTCAAATTTGTTTGGCTTGAGTACGATAGGTTATAGATTGGAGTCCAGGAATGCCTTTCAGTACATCAGTTTCATATAGGCACAAGAACATGTAGTGATCACCAACCCTTAATTTTAACTTTATGTTTTCCAACTCCTAATTTACAGTTACCTCACACCCATCTAAATAATACTTTTGTTAAGTGTTCACATAAAATAAGAACTAAGTGGTCTGATAAACTAAGCAGTTTGTTGATGTTAAGACTAAACTCTGAGCCAGTAAATTGCCTAAGATCAATAATCTTATCCGAGAAACAAGCTGTATGTATCATAAAAGATATGACAATCTAATTCGTCTTTTTCGGGATGATTTAACCCATGTAGGTAGATCCAGACCAGAAAATACTGTGTCTACTATCTCCAAGGGCCCCACATGGTTTGACCAAGAATGCCATCTGAAGAAAAAAGTGATAAGGGACTCCTATTTAATCTACAGAAAATCTGGTTCTAATTACCTCCTTGGGACCTAGACAGACAGAAGACAGAATCTTTATTATGGTCATAGACCAGCACAGGTAAAAAGGGGTACAGAAAAGGATAAAAGGATAAAAACAACGGTTAAAAACAGGTTAAAGACAGCACTGAAATTCTCCCTCAGGTTGCACAGCTCCCATATAACAAGACAAGCTTGGAACTAGTCTACTGCAGAGGTCAGTGCCTGCCAAATTTTAACCGCTGCTGCACAGAATCTGGCAACATTATATGTTATATGGGGGTTGGTGTCCCTGGGGCCTATTTCCAGCTAAAAATGGAATATAAGACCTTACTAGCCCCAAAAAGATGACAATTTGAATGCAACTCCTGCTCCCTGTTGTTAACTTCCTCTTTGAATAACAACTCAAAAACATTTTTGCAGATTGTTTCGGGTGCCTTACATTCCAACTCTCAAGCTCTCAGCTCAGGTCTAGGAGGATCATTTTAGATCCATCTGTACCAATTCAAATACAGTCCAATTAACCCATGTCAGTTTCCAGGATATTACTCCCTCCTCCCTCCTCTCTTGGAATCCGGTTTCTAAGGAAGAAGTGATTGAATTAATCCACCAGCCTAAGGGGGGCAAAGCCCCTGGAATAAATTTTATCTCTGCTGAATTTGTCAAAATTAATCAAGATTGGTGGGCCCTTCTGTTAGCTGCCCTTTGTACTGTCATAAACCAATCTGGCAAAATTCCTGTCAGCTGGAAACATGCCATAGTGGTTCTGATTTACAAGAAGTTTAGTGATCCAGGGAACTTTAGACCCGTTAGCTTGCTCTCTATAATGGTTAAGCTTTATGCCCAATATTTATCTAAAAGATTGATTGGCGTCCTGGAGGCCAACAGTATTGTTATGGAGGCCCAAGCAGCCTTCAGAAAGAACTATTCCACCTCCAATCACTGCCTGAATCTTTTTCATCTAGTGGAGAAACATCTTAAATGTGGTAAATTGTATGCTTCTTTCATGGACTTGAAATCCACTTCTGACTCCATCCCCAGAACAAAACTATGGGAGAAACTAGATAAGCTCTTGGTTAATAAAAGACTTCCTTATCTGTTAATGGCTCTGTATAGTGACAGTAAGCTGCAAGTTAGATGCGGCTCACAGGGACAGCTTTCTAATGAAATCCCTATGTCTAGAGGAGTCAGACAGGGCAATATCGTCACACCTACTTTGTTTAACTTGTATATAAATGACCTTGAGGAGGTCCTGTCTGACCCTGAAGGACACTTGCCCAAACTCGGTGCTAGGAAAATTCCTATCCTGCTTTATGCAGACAATGTCGTTATCCTCTCTCACTCTAGACCTGGATTGAAGCATCTTCTAGTGAAATTTACAAACTATTGTACATCCAGTGATTTGAAAATTAATTTTGGGAAATCAAAAATTATGGTCTTTGAAAACAAATTTTCCCAATGTCATTGGTCTCTTGAGGGGCATACTCTAGAACAGGTCAAAAACTCCTCATATTAGGGGCTGTCATTGCATCACACTTCATCATGGAATACTCATCAACTGGCTATTTTCCAGAAAGCATCAGTTAGTTTAGCTGCAATAACTCGCTTCTTCTTCACTAAAGAGGGCATGTATATCAAAGTGTTTAATGCCAAGTCAGCTGCACAACTCTTATATGTCTCTAATATCTGGATGGGGGAGTGACATCTGAGATAGACAGGCAACAATTAAAGTTCCTAAGGACCCCTCTCCAACTCCCCAGTTGTGTCCCTAATTCTGTGCTCCTATTGGAAACAGGGGAAAGCCCTCTCTCGATAAGAGCCTGGTGGTATGCCTTAAAACTCTAGTTGGAAGTCTGTGTTTTGGGGGTTGGCTCAGGTTTACTAGTATACTTGTCCCATGATGATTATGTAAGCAGCTAGTCCAAGCTTCTTGCCAAAAAGGCAGCTTCCATTGGTCTCTCTTCCTCACTTCTATCTAATCTGGGTTTGACTGTTGCTCTTAAATCTCTTAAACCAGCGGTTGTCAATCTGTGGGTCGTGACCCCTTTGGAGGTCGAACGACCCTTTCACAAGGGTCGCCTAAGACCATCGGAAAATACGTATTTCTGATGGTCTTAGGCTCATTCCATCCTCTGTGGTGGTGCGCAAGCGCAAGCCATGCGCTTGTGTCCTCCTGCCCCCTTTGGTGGGAGTGTGTGTGGCTGCATGCGCTCCCGCCAAAGGGGGCAGGGGGCGTGAGCGTGTGGCTCGCGCTTGCGTACCACCACTCCTGGGCCTTTTCCTCACGTTACCTTATTGCAGAGGTGGAGGGTGTCCTCTCTTTGCTGCTCCTTCGTCCTGCAGCTGGCTTCCCGGTCGCGCAACCACCCCTTCCTTCCTTCCACAGTGCAGCCTGGGAGCTGTAGGCTGCGCTGGGGGAGTAAGGGGCGGTGCGGTCGCACAACCAGGAAGCCAGCTGCGGGACGAAGGAACAGTGAAGAGAGCAGTGAAGAACCTCCTTGCGTGAATGGCACCCCCCACCTCCGCGATAAGGTAACATGCGGAAAAGGCCCAGGAGTGGTGGTGCGCAAGCGCGAGCCACATGCTCGCGTCCTCCTGCCCCCTGTTCAGAAGGGACTGAAATCACTTCCCTTCTCTGCTACCAGGAGAACCTCCCATCTGACGGGCCAGCTTGGGGGGGCTGTGGCAGCATGGGAGCAGGCCCCCTCCTCGCCATGGCCCTTGCCCCACTCGCCACAGAGGGGGGCACTGCAGAAGGGCCAGGAGGCCGCAAGGCGGAACTTTTCTGGGGGGGCGAGCTGCATCCAGCGGAAAAGACAAAGGCGCTGGGATTCCTGCCCCCCGGCCAGGGTCGACACTCTGGAAACTTTTCGCACACTGCCCCCCCAGCAGAAATGAGAGTGAAGCAGAAGCAGAGCCTGGGGGGGTTCTGGGAGTTTTTTCCTGAGGGACACGCGTGGCTCCTCTTTCCCTCCCTGCCCGCCCCCGTGTTCCTGGCCGGCGAGGTGGCCTTTGCCGGGGGGAGGGAGGCATTGTAAATAATAAATAAAAAATTTTATGGTTGGGAGTCACCACAGCATGAGGAACTATATTAAAGGGTCGCGGCATTAGGAAGGTTGAGAACCACTGTCTTAAACAAAGATTGTGAGACAAAGCTTTTTTGTGATCTTCACTTTTGCTCATGCATATCTTGTTCTCCTAGTGCAATGAATGTTCATTACATGGAGCCTTTTCAATTAGCTGACTATATAAAGAACCTGTCAGTGGCTAAGTACTGCAGATTTTTCTCTCAGGTCAGAAGTAATGTTTTTTCCACTGAATTACTTGGAGGTAGATTTTCTGGTGTGTCATATCTAGAAAGACTGTGCCCTTGCAATAATGTGGAAGTTGAGTCGATGAAGCATGTTCTTTTGTCCTGTAGCTACTATAATCAGGCCTGTCAGTATAGAATCACTCAGTTTTTGAGTAAATTTCCTGGAATTTAAGATCAATTTTATATCAAGTTCTTGTTGGAAGACAGGTTCCCAAAGGTGACCCTGGCTGTTGCTAAATTTCTCACAGAGGCAACCAGGATCACTGTGTATCAGATAAAAGTCATCTGTAACTGTTTTACTGTTTTGATTTTTCCTCTTGGATGTTTTGGTGTTATGCTTGGGTTTTTTTTCCCTTCAGATCTGTGGATTGCAATAAACTTATGTATGTATGGATGGATGGATGGATGTGTGTATGTATATTACAGAAACCAGACATTTCTCTTTATATATATGTATGTGTGTGTGTGTGTGAGTGAAATCTGGAGGAGTTCACAGAATTGTAGAAACACTTGAAATCCATCTGAAATAAAAACCCGATAACAAGGAGGTGCGGGGGTGGATTTTCAGCTTCATTCTGGTAAGGTCTTTAATGCAGGATTTTAGCTTAAATGGTGATTTATCACTAATATAATGATTATTTTCCATTCTTATATAAATGTAGATTTTTTTAGCTTATTAATGATTAACTAAACCTATTAACCCTTTATTGCTAACAATCCTGTCTCTAGTTCTTCCCTATAGATGCCTGCCTGAGGACAGAGGTCTGCTGTGAATGGGCCCTCTGACAACTGGAAGCAATACACTCTGGTTGGCATCCTGTTAGTGGTGTCTGCAAGTGTAAGTTAACCCTACTTTTGCATAGGTTTATATTTGGTCACTTTAGAAGTTGGATTCCTTTCCCTCTAAGGCAGTGAACCCCACCTCTGGATCTACTGTACGGCTGCTGGAGCCTCCATATGTCATTCCGTGCCTGGTTGAGAGAAAACGAAATTGCAGTATATTCCTGTAGCCAGTACACAAATGATGACATCAGCTGCTGAGACTTCTGGACCAGAGGATATTATTTCTTCACATAGCAAAATGCTTCCGTGATCCCCCCTCCACCAGGCACGTGGGGAGGGGACTTCAGTGACTATACAGTAGGACAGGGTGGTAGTAACTGTCTTAGTATATGATAATTTTGCATGCAGATCTACTGTGATATGCTGAGCCATGCAGAAATGTGGCCTGTGTGTGGATATAAGAGAGGGGCTTATCTGCTATCCCAGTTGTGGAATGGAGGCCCACTTGGCCCCAACACTGCTTCATTCTGGTACTAAATTAAACATGTCTTTTTATTAAAGCTTTTGGGGTTAATGTTTCCATACAAATTTGTATATGTGTTGGCTAGCATCCAGTTCAATATTTACAATGTTGTAGGCCAGACTTATGATATTATAAATGTTGCAATTCACATTTATGGTCATGTCACCATTCCACTGGCTGCACATGGCCCCAAAACCTACCTTAGAAGCCAGGCAGCTGCATGAACTAAAGGAGTTCTGCGGTGCTAGATAGCAAAGTGCTGCTTGCAACTGCTATTCATACTGCACCTTACTGACAGAGAGCACCCTGCTCTCTAGTGTCTTGGAACCCCTTTGGCTGGTGCAGCTGCCTGGCTTTTAAAGTGGGTTGGGGAGCGTGTTAAATCATCAGATGTAGCCATGATAATGGAATTATGTCATTGTGGCTACCTCTGATGATGCAAGATCTCAGCCAATATGTTTAAATTATTTTAATCTATAAAAGTTAAATAGGAACTTAACTGAAGAAATAGAAAGGAAAAAAAGAGAAAGCTAGAGAATTTTATTCAGATGCCCACAGAATATGTCGGGAATGTTGTGTATCTATTTGATTAATCAGGGAAGGAATGGGTAGGCCTTATTTATTGTGTAACAAACTGATATGCAAACAAAATCAATCTTGAAAGTACATAGGTACTACAATTCCACCTGATACAACATCAAAGAAATACTTGCGCAAAAACATCCCAGGATTAAAATGGGAATAATAGATAATTTGCTCCAAGTGAAGCAGAATGTGGTCCTTAAATGCCATTCTGGTATATGTACTTCACTGTGAATGCTGACAATATGTGTTTATTGAGATTTGGTAAGCCGGTCTGTAAGAGTAAAACTGTCTCTGGCTTAGAATTATCTCTATGCAGCAAAAGCAGATCCAGGCAAAGGAGAGGTAAAACAAACAAAAAATCACTAATTAGAGCTTTAGTTGGCAATTGTTAGACAGCTGTATTTGTTTGTTTATCTCCCCATGTGCCAGTCCATGTGTATCTGTATGTATATATGTATGTGATGGAATGAGTGTACTTGTATTTACATCTAACGTACTGGTATATATGGGTCTTTCTTGCAGATGAAGCCTTGAAGATTAATTACTCAGTTCTGGTCCAGAAAAGGTGAGCCCATGGCAGAATCAGGGTAGCAGCAAAATCAAAGCCAAATTCTTTTGATCAGGAAGTCCCATACATAGAGTTCCAAAACCAAAAGGTTCAAAGCCACTACTTAAAAGCAATTGTGCATTTTGGAAAAACCTACCAGATTTGGAAGGATCTTGAATATGGATCGTGCCCAGGATGGGCAACCCAAGACATTTTCAGTGTCTGGGACTGCAATTGCCATGGACACTTGTTGCCTACACATTATGGATCATGGTGATGCTCTCTAGTTAAGCTGTAACTATTTGATTTTGGATTGGGTTTCAGATGAGTTACTCTTTGTTCAGATGTCTGGGACTACAAAACTCCATGAAAGCATTTTGGTGATATTTTGTTCAGTCTTGCATGTTTTTCTCTGTAAAGTTTTGGATACAAGTCAGATAACTGCTTGAATTTCTAGGAGTTCATTCCAGACAAACTAACACTCTGATCTGACAAAACCAGCATCACTAAATTACAGTTCAAGAGCATATTACATCATTGTCTATTAATCATCCATGATAAGTAATAATATCTGAAATTTATGCCAGAGAAAACAAAACAGCAAAGATTTTTTAAAAAGAGACCTTTTGAAAAGCAGCAAGGAACTGCTCCTCTGTTTCCAGGATGACACCAGCTTCTAAACTTTCAACCTCCATGGGACTCTTTTTCTATTTTTCTTTCTCCCACAGAACCCCTGTGCATTGCAAGGGTCTCTGGGGTATGTTCTATGATGTATGACTCAGTTTATGTATGACTTTGACCAGTCCTGTCAAGCTTCCATGTAATCTCAGAGAGTGTGTAAAAACATACCCAGTACTCTACATTCACTGCACTTTACTGGGGTAAATGTGGTATGGGTGGGCTAGTTGTCTTTCAGGAAAGATTGGCTGCAATCTTCTTGGCAGCTTATATGGCTTGACTCCAGGCTCTGCCAGTGTAAATAATTTTGAACACATTGTGGAAGGAGGTATCCAGTACCTTCTGGCCCAGTGCTTTTTTCCAGGCAGCTGAAGGGTGTTTAGTGCAGCTCTGCCCTCCCTGACTCAAATGGAGCTTTACATACCACTAGACTTAAAGGTGATTTGGGCTCTTGTCTGCCATTACTGATCTTCTCACCAAGGAATCTTAAAAAGCTTCTGACAAACCTACAGAATTGCTGGAAAACATTACTAAAGTGAGTGCTGTTACACAGAAATATAATGGGCATAAATGATAGTACCATGTGTCAATTCATTGTTGTTTAACTATCAGGGAAGGTACCAGAAGGGTTATAATATTCACAGTAAGATTGGCATCACCTTCCATTTTTCCTCATTATAGAGCCAAATAAAAGTGTGCTTTGACTCCTGTTGCCAAAATAAATGCTTGCTGGGGCAAAATTAGCTTGAAGCTCCGGTTTGTGTACCAGATGGTAAATGGATCCTAGAGGCATTGGCTTCCGATGTGAAAGAAATGTGTGTCTGCTTTCTTAAAGGGAAAGGTGAAAAAGAGATGAAGGCCTATATATACAACATTATGACTCAACATGTATTCACAGCAAGGCCAGCCCACTCCAATAAGCAGCTTAGGGGCTACCTGAAGTGCTACAATTCCAGGAGCTATGGGTAAACTGGGAATGTGGGCCAGCCAGAAGGAGCACACAAAACCTATGTTCCAACAGCTCCGCTGGCCAGTGGTCTAGTTTTGAGCACAATTCAAAGTAGTGGTTATGACCATAGAAGCCCAGTTTGGGTCAGGTCCAGGTTATCTGAGAGACCATATCTTCCTGTGTCTTGAAATATTGTGGGGAGGCCCCTCTCTCTGTCCTACTACCTTCACAAATACATCTAGTGGGAATATGAGAGAAAGGCTTTTGTGTAGTTCAGCGGTTCTCAACTGGTGGGGTCACGAAACCCTTTCACAGGGGTCGCCTAAGACCATCAGAAAATATGTATTTCTGATGGTCTTAGGCTCCATTCCCTCCTCGGTGGTGATGCGCAAGCGTGAGCCATGCACTGGCATCCTCCTGCCCCCTTTGGCAGGAGTGCATGTGGCTGCATGCGCTCCTGCCAAAGGGGGCAGGAGGACGCGAGTGCGTGGCTCACACTTGTGCACCACCACTCCTGGGCCTTTCCCGCACATTACCTTATTGGGGAGGTGGGGGGTGCCCTCTCTTCGCTGCTCCTTCATCCTGCAGCTGGCTTCTTGGTCGCGCGACCGCCCCTTCCTTCCTTCCACAGTGCAGCCTGGGAGCACAGTGCACTGGGGGAGGAAGGGGCAGGGCGGTCACGCAACCAGGAAGCCAGCTGTGGGACGAAGGAGCAGTGAAGAGAGCACCTTGCGCAAGAACCTGCTTGCGTGAACGGCACCCCCCCACCTCCACGATAAGGTAACGTGCGGAAAAGGCCCAGGAGTGGTGGTGCGCAAGCGTGAGCCACGTGCTCGTGTCCTCCTGCCCCCTGTTCAGAAGGGACTAAAATCGCTCCCCTTCTCCGCTACCGGGAGAACCTCCCATCTGACGGGCCAGCTTGAGGGGGTGGCGGCAGCACGGGGGGCAGGCCCCCTCCTTGCCACAGCCCCTACCCCACTCACCATGGAGTGGGGCACTGCAGAAGGACCAGGGGACCGCAAGGCAGCTCTTTTCTGGGGGGGGGCGAGCTGCACCCAGCACAAAAGACAAAGGCGCTGGGATTTCTCCCACCCCCGGCCAGGGTCAACACTTTGGAAACTTTTCCCACACTGCCCCTCCCAGCGGAAATGAGAGCGAAGCAGAAGCAGAGCCCGGGGGGTTCTCGGAGTTTTTTCCTGGGGGAGATGCGCGGCTCTTCTTTCCCTTTCTGGCTGGCGAGGCGGCCTTTGCCTGGGGGGGAGGCATTGTAAATAATAAATAAATAATTTTATGGTTGGGAGTCACCACAACATGAGGAACTGTATTAAAAGGTCGTGGTATTAGGAAGGTTGAGAACCACTGGTGTAGCTAGTCTCTGCAACTTTCTTCCTAGAGAGGTTAGTCTGATACCTTCCTCACTATCCTTTCATGGGCACGTGAAGACTTCCCTGACATAGGAGGCCTGTGAGGGCTAACTGCTAAGGGGGAAACGCATTTCATGTACTATGTTGATTACATTTGTTGTTCTTTTTAATGGTTTGTTTGGAGCTGCTTTTTATTTTATCCATAGTTTAAATATATTTTACAGGTTTGTATGATGTGCATTTTTAGCTGTATGTGCTTTAACTTGTGTAAGCTTTGAGTTCCAGACTGGGGAAAAGGCCAGATATAAATATAAGCACAATGCAGTGCTTGAACCAGGGCTATCTAAGGCTTGTGTGTAGTTGCTATCATTGCCGTAGCTTAAAACATTTTCCCAGCTGCGATGGGAAAACACTGGATAAGCCCTGCCCACCCAGCCTCACCAACAGGGCCTTCCATTCTGAACACGAATAGGGAAGACAATAAGACATTCATCTTTGCTCAAGCAACAAGGTCTTCTTGATTGTGATGCTTTTTGTTTTTGTTTTGGGCAGGGGACAAAGAAGAAGAATGAGATAGGCACTGAAAATAACAATACAATTAATCTGTCCCCCACCATTGATTATATTTATATAAATATTACATGTTTGTTTTTGTATTTATTATACAAAATATATAATGTGTATACACATACAATATATATAGATATGAATATATAAACATATTTTAATATATTATAAATATATCTTTTTATTCAACATGGTGGGTAGTTTGAGTGCTGGACTATGGCTGGAGAGCAAGGTTTGAATACCTCCTTGGCCATGGAAGCCCATTGGGTGACCTTGGACAAGTCATACTCTGTCAGTGTCTGAGAAAGTCAAAGGCTCTGAACAAATCTTCCCAAGAAAACACTGTGATTGGCTTGCCTTGGAGTCACTGTAAATCAGAAACAAATTGAAGGCACACAACAGTAACAACAGCAACAGCAATATATTATTTGTAGATTGCATCTGACAAAAAAGCAACAACCCCAAACCCTTTGAAATACTGTGGGCAAATTTTAAGCACAGGTACTGCTAGTTCTGTCATGGTATAGCTTTGAGTTTGTGTGAGGTCTTTACTCAAAGCTCTTGTCAGGCGGTCCTCTTGATAAGTTATTTACAGTGGAGAACTGGTATAAGATAATGACAGTTTGCCTCACCTCATCCCATTTCATGATTGTTGTGACCTTGTCTCACACTCCATAGGACAGAATGGAGCAGAAGAATCAAGTCATGTGTAGGGAATGGAGAAGTAGATTTCTGAAGTACAGATGCCTAACCATAGATCTTGGAGACATGCACATTTTCTACATGTTAGTGACAGGTAAATGAAAGTGGGTATGGAATGGAATAAGGGACCACATTTTCCCTACTCTGTTCCATAGGCGTGGCAATATACTTGTAATATAGTTCTGCCATTCTTATGGTGTGTGTTACATGTGTATGTACCAATTTCCCATGGGACTTCTGAATTCCATTCAGCATTAATCCCTCCATGCAAATGATGTAAAAGTGCACTAAATGTTTTCCAAGATGAAAAGATTTACAGCAAAATTTTGAAGCACTGTTTGTGACCACCTTTCAGTATTTTGGTATAATAATAGCAATATTATAAAGCTGCCCAAGTCCACACGCATTTTAAAAAGTGAATGGACGTGTGGCTTTAGCCAGCATGGCTATTGTGTAGGCCCACTGAATAGTTTATAACAATAGTCCCTTAGTGTGTGCGTGCAACCACTGAATTGGCTGCAGGCCCATTAGTTTATAGAATGTAGCCTCCAAACTGTACCCCAAATATCTGTTGCATATACTATTTGTTTGGGAGGAAAATAATATATTCAATAATATAATATAATATAATATAATATAATATAATATAATATAATATATATAATATATACAATGAAGCTCAGAAAGGCTTTCACAAAGGTGATGGCACAGTTATTTGTCCTGTGCCACTCACTGTTTTGATTTGCACCACTTAATTAAAAAGACCATAAAGCGACCTTCTAAACATTTCTTCAGCTTTTGATTCAGTAAATAGGTCTCAGCTTTGGGTGAAGTTTTGGGAGAACAGCAACATTGATAAAAGTTTGCTTTGGCTTATCCAAAATCTAAAGTCATCCAGATAAGAGCAGATCCCAATGGTCAACTTACAGAAAATATTCCAGTCTTGTAAGGAGTTTGATAAGATTACATATTTGCTCCATTACTATTTAATTTTTTAAACCAGCAATAGAGTACAAGAAGTGGCATCACCTTTCTTCTTTCCCCACCCTTGAAATCAAGGGAGGTTCCAGTTTTGATGTTCACAGATGATTTTGTCTTTCTATGCCTTAATTAGATAGGCTTGAGATGTATGCTAGTTAAGCTTTGACCATCCTGTGCTCAGGAGCATCTGACTATCAGTTATTCCAAAACCAAGGCTGTGGTGTTTGGGAAGAGACAGAGAAAGTATAAATGTACTGTGGGTGGCCATAGCACTGAGCAATATTATTCCTTTAAATATCTTGGCATCTATTTTAATGAAAATTTAATTGGAAAGCACACTATGCAGAAGTTAAACCAGTTTCTAGAACTGATTCACCAGATTCAATAGTGGGTTTTTTCCCCTCTAGGTGTGGTCAACTGGGGAAGACAGTTGGGAAGCTCTATTGTGTGATGGAGCTAAGATACGAGGAGAAGGTAACATTCCTCCACTGGAAGCACTCCATAATGAATTTCTGAAGAAAGTGCTTGGTATACCAGCTGTCTTGTTGAAAGCTGAGACAGACATGAGTTCCACTGAATCTAGATTTAACAAAGGTATGATTCGGTATTGGTGTAAATATTCCATGTTTGTCAAGATAACAACCCAACTTTAATAAGCAAATTGAGGAATTTCATTTGTCTTTAGATAGGGCAGTCATAAACAGTGCCTGCTCTTCCTAATAATTTTCCACCATCTAAAAAGACCATCAGCTTTCCAGCTATCTTTGTCTTGTCTCTTACCCCTCTTTGAGGAAGGCTTTTACAGAATTAAGATTTCAGCAAATGCCAGCTGCCTCCGTGGAGGGTGGGTTTCTCCATATCCCTGTAACTGACAGCCTGTGTATTTGTTGTAATGGCTGCATAGAAGACTTATTGAACTACTTGTTGCGTTTTCTACTAAATACCAGTCCTAGAAAGAGTGTGTTGTCACAGTTTCTGTCACACTGAAGTGACTGGCCAACTCACAACATAGTATATTTTTTATTATTATCTGATAAAGGGAGTATATTTCTTATCATGTTTGCAATCACAGCAAACATCAGAATGAAAATCCTTAGTCAATTTTTTATCTGATAACAAGGAAATATGATCCTTTGGATAGTTTAATAAGAACTGTCTTTTTAGAAATTTTCATTTTTACATGATATATATTAGATTTTATATTGTATCATGTAATATATTATTATTTTTCCATATTAATGAATGAATGAATGAATCTTTATTTGCTCAGCTAAAAGCCATTGCAGCACATCACAGTCAGGCAAACTACATCTAAATAACAGAATAGGACATTACAAATGGTAATAAACTACTGCTGGCTATTTGCCGTAATAAACTTACTTACTAATAAACTTATGTAAAAACAACATACAAGAACAGCGTATAGGAGATAAACAATCATTGTAATGGTTTTATAAACTCAGAGCAATATAAAATGTGAAATATATCTCTAGGATGATATAATGTAATCCAATATAAAATTCAATATAAAATTATATAAAATTATATAGGATATACTATTTAAAAGTACACTTATATATTCTGTAACACCAGAATCAATTATTTTTCACCTCCGTATTGTTCGTGGGGATAGTTTTGATGTCTCACTCTTATCTTACTTGCAGCTAACGCAAAATTTGCAACCTTAATAGTGACATAGGGGTCTTTATCAGCTAATAGTCCACAAATCTGCTCAAGAGGTGGTCTATTGGAAAGGGGAGAGAAGCAATTAAGGAACTTTTGCCTGGGAGATGTATATAGAGGGCAATGTAAAAGATAATGTTGAATGTCCTCTACATCCCCGTTCTCACAGATGCAGAGTCTTTGATGGACAGGGATATTATCATATCTTCCCTTCAAATAGGCAGATGGCATACACTGAAAGCGTAAAGCTGTGAATGCTTTTCTAAGTGGGGCGAAGGTAAGATTTAAAAAATATTGCTCCATTCCAAAATATGTTTTATATAATGGGTACCATAATGAATATGCTGTTCGGGAGAGCAAATGTAGGTCACCCCATTTAGAAGTGAGGTAAATTTTTTCTTTAACCAGTTGTTTAATTTTTTTGGAAGAATATGTGGGTAAGGCTTCTAAACTGATCTCAAAATGGAGGAGTATAGGCCTTACAGAATTTGTCCTTGAATTTTGGAAGGGGGACTGTAATTGCTCTAAAAAGCATTTTATGGGAAGCCTATTGTCATTCATACTGACCAGCTTCAGCCAATATAAAGCTAAAGCCACCTGTACTCCAGCTTGTAAAGAGGCTAACCCAGTTTCCGCTCTTAAGATAGAAGCAGGGGTACCTTTTGAGGCAGTCAGTAAAAATTTCAAAAAAGCATTCTGAACTGTTTCTAAAGGAAAATGAGTTATCATATCCCCAAATCTCCGCACCATACAATAATTGGGGAGCAATTTTCTTTTGGAAGACCTCAACAGTAGGAGCGACCAAATTCCCCCCATAAAATTTGTAAAATCTCAGTAGAGAATTAATAGAATGAGTGGCTTTCAGCTTGACTGCCTGGAAGTGCGTTTTCCATGACAGTTTTGAATTAAAACCCAAACCCAGATATTTAAAATAAGTTTGCTGTTCTATGGGGTTTCCATTAAGTCTCCAACTATGTAATAAGCTGTACAAGACCCGTATTGAAGAGCGTTTGGATATACTAGTAGAGCTTTTTGGTAAATATTCTGAAGAAATCAAAGATTTGAAATCAATTAAGAACTTCCTGTCAGAATGCTATGCACTCTTGGTCACCTTGG
>CAOKZL010002968.1:0-139165 GCA_948472985.1 Iguana delicatissima
CTTATTTACTGGAAGTACTTGCTCCTCACCTCTCAAAAAAATCCTTCATAAGCTACAAACCAATCCTTAAACATACAAAAGAAGCAAAACTTCAGCTTAACAAAAGAGGAACTTTTGCTCATCCAGTATGTCGCAACATCTGGGCTGGCTGCATCGTTGCTTTCAAATAGCATTTCATTCAGGGCCTTCTCATTAATTCAGTCAAACTTCACAGCCCTCCATACTTGGTTAAACTTTATTCTTCCCATTAATAATCTGTGCCCGATGAAACTTCAGTACAGGTGCACATGGGTTAGTAATCACACTGTTCTATTTCACATGCAGATTAGTCTTACCTGAATCTGCATAAATTTGTTATGCATCACATCACAGGAGAAATGAGTGCTCAAGCAACTTTTATTTTTATCTAATCAGGAAAGTGCCTAATGAAAAACGAGCAACTGAGTTCGTAAGATGTAGCAATGCTGGACTCGGGGGACTTTTCCTACCTCAATGGGGCAAGGAACAAGCCCCTCCAGCCTTGAACTGGAAGGACTGAAATCCACAATGGGGAAAATCAGTTTTTGCCCTCTCATTCCTACAGCCATGAGCAAAGAACAGCTTCGTCCCGTATCTTGTTGTGCTAACTTATAACTACTGTTCATCAAACTGCATACAAAAGGGATCTCTGGAAGTAAAGGCCAGATTGCAAACATTTCTAGAGCTTGCTGCTTTAGGTAGTTCCTTTTTTAAAAGAATAAAGCCCCTCAACTGCTCAGCTGCACACAGATACAACAGCCATAATATATTAGCCTGTACCACAATAGTGCCTGTTGGTGACATATAGCCTGACTCATTTTTATATCTCCCAGCCCCTTCTTGACCTCCATCTCCTAAGTGAAACAGCTGGCCTAAAAAATCAGAATCCCCTCCTCCCCAGAAAAAAGGGAAATTGCCTCCAGTAGCAGCAATTTTCTTCTAAAGCAAGACACAGACCTTTGCTCCAGTGAAAAATATATTCTTAAAAAAACTGGTTTGGTCTCTTGCAGTGAAAAAAAAAAAAAAAAATTAAAAAAAGGAGGGGTGTAGCCCGTAGTGGACATTCAGAGAGCCTATTATTGGCTCCTAGACCCACTAAGGTTGCCCACCCCGGTCTGATAACAGAAGGTACATGGCCCACTGACGTGCAAATCTATTCTCTTCTTTGGGTTTTTTGAACAGTCCCACATGTAGGAGCTTGTAGCTCAGGAGGGTATAGTGGTTTGAGCATTGGACTACAACCCTGGAGAACAGGGTTCAATTTTCCGCTTAGCCATGGAAACCCACCGGGTGACCTTGAGCACAGCACACATTCTTAGCTCCAGAAAACCCAGTGATACGTTCACCTTAGGGTCACCATAAATCAGAAACAACTTGAAGGCACACAACAACAACAACAAGTCAAGAAAAGTATTATCCTCTGCTGTTTTGTTCACACCACTTTCCTTCACCTCATCGCTGTCACCTCCATAAGGCTCACTAATGTGGAGGATCAAGTTGTTGCTTTGCAACTGACTACTAAAGATAATCTCTGAGTGCAGCAGATTGTGTGTGAGCTCTAACAAAGTATTTGGAACAGAGCCTGATGGATCAGACCAAAGGCCTAGCTAGTCCAGCATTCTGTTTTCACAGTGGCCAAGAGAACATCTAGAAGTAGGGTGTGTTTCACAGAACTGATTATACATCCAGTGACCATGGAGAGAAGGTGTTCCTGTTCTGGTGTTGACTGCCACAAGTAATCATAAGCTACTGTGCATGTTCTGGGCCTGCTCAATGTTTTTTTTCTACAGCTACATCTCCACATAATCATTGTTCAAGGTCTTACAGCTAAACAAGATTGGGTCATCAACACAGCTTTTACTTGTCCATTGTGAGTGCCTCAAACTATCAAACTGGCATTGCTGACATTAATATGTAAATGTGGGGTATCAGCCTTGAATTGACTTCAAATTTGTTTATACTTTGAAAGGAGAAAGCTGAAGTCAGAAAACTACAGGAAACTCAAGGGCTCTTGAGTTGTTTCTTCTTCATCCTCAGGTACTTGATCATGTAACATGTACACAAAAACAGGTTTCTTTTCTTTACTGAGAAAAATTTACATTTCCACAATAAAATGGAGAGTTGTTTCTTATATGCACTTATTTCCTTTAATTTGATGGCTATCTCTAAATGTGAACTGACTCCATAAAAAAAATGAAATTTCAACTAGTTAGGTCATCACATGATGCTATAGTGAATAAATAATGAGCATAAATTTATAAAATCTGACCATTGTACGTTCACACATAAGAGAAAAGATAAACAGCCAGGTGGCATGATTGAAATATTTCAGATTCCCATTTTTCTTCTTTTTTTTTAGGAGGAGGAAAGGGAAGAAAAGGAGGTGTTGTCATCACATTGAGCAATGGAAGCTGCAATTTAAAGCAGAATGTCAAAAACTGGCCTCTTCAGACAGAGAAAGATGTCAACTGTCCTTGAAAATGTCTCCCTTAGCTAGTAACATAGCACATTTTTATTCTACTGTTTGTTTGGCAGCAGGAAGACTTTTTCTTGTGATATATCCATTCCAGATGTTAGCATCATGGAAATACTGTACAGTCTGAGGCCTGGATTCCCCCCTCTCCCCCTCATGCACACACGCGCGCGTGCGCGCGCACACACACACACACACACACAACATCACCTGGTCAATTCCAAGTTTAGTGAGCCGTTCCTTTCTGTACATATTGTGTATGCAGCAACTGCCACCAAGATGAAAATGCCAAGAACATGAGCTCAATCTCCATCTAGTCAGACTAAGAACAACTAGATGACCTTGAATTTCAAAGGGCAACCTGGCTTATTACAAACCATTGTTTATTGTTAAACAAGAACTTCTTATGGTACAGCAGAGAAATTTCATGTAAAGGATTACAGATGACACAAATATTTTCACTCTGTCTCAAGTAGACACCCAAATCAACTTACAGCTAATTACGGAAGATGTACTACCAGACCACTCACATGATTCCCAGACCATCAATTTGGACCCTCCTGCCATAATGGAATGGGCCGTGTGCATCCATATTCACCTGCCATGCACGACTTAATAGCATTTGTTGCAGCTAAAGCAATTCCTTGTCCGTGGCGCTAAATATTGGAGAACCATGCACAAGGGCATTCAGCTGGACACGGCTGCTTAATAACCCTAGGGTCACAACTGCAGATGTCTAGATTAGCAAAAGATTTCAGAGGGCAGCAGATGGTTGGGAAGCCCTTACTGAGAAAACTCTTAACCATTTCCAAAAAGGCTAAAAAAAAAAGCCCTAGAAAGAAAAACAGCAAGTAGCTTTTTAAAAAAATGTGTAAATGATGTTCAGCATATGGTGAGCTTGATTGAATACTGGAGACAAAAATCAAATTATTACCGTGAGATTGAAGAAAACCAAGAACCAATTAAAAAAGTACAAGCAAGCGTTATGATAAATAATATAAAGCATTTGTAGGAAATAATGGCAGTACTATTTGAAAAAGAAACAAGATGAGGGAGACACAAATGAGCAAGCTTTTATAAGTGAGTAGATACAAATCCCATTACAATTTAAAACTTACAGCTTTGGAAGTGCACCTAAACCAGATGAGTGACATTTCTAGGTATTCATGACAAATTAAATCCAGTGCCCTGAATACGTAAGAAGTGATACATGGGTGTTCACTTAATAAAACTGTGACTACATGCTGTAACGTTTGAAGGATAATGCAAAATCACTGCATTACTATGAGTGCCATTATATTGTCATTTGAGACAGAAGTGCTGCAGGCTGCAAGTAAGGAGTTTAAGGAGTGAATACTCCCATGGGCAAGGGCAAAGTGTCATCTTGTCATCCATGGGGAGCAACCCCACAGTGACTGAAGAAACAGAGGGCTGCACTGGCTTGTCCATTTTATTTTCCCAGATCACAGTATCAGGCATGTTGTTACTTCACTATCTTATCCCATCAGTCAGTGTGTGGCCTTCAAGATTCCACTCCCTGATTCTCTCTAGGCCATTTATTTCCCCTGCTGGATGGGAACACCCAAAGTCCTTTAAATTCCAAAGTTAGAGAGCTGCCATGATCTCTACTGTCCCCACCAAAAGAGTCTGAAAAGGTGGCGGAACAGAGAGAAAGGTCTCCCCAGAAGACCTTAGAGCAGTGGTTCTCAACCTGTGGGTCCCCAGATGTTCGTGGACTTCAGCTCCCAGAAGCCCCAGCCACTATATTCAATGCTCAGGGCTTCTGGGAGCTGAAGTCTACGAACATCTGGGGACCCACAGGTTGAGAACCACTGCCTTAAAGCTCTAAGATCTGCTAAACCACCTCTGGCTATTAGTACAGGCCTTGCCAGTCTCTATTTTCACATCTCTCCAGAACTGGTACCAAGTTCCAAGATGTGGCTTTTTTTCTGCTTCTTTGTACGTTCCCTCCCCTACATCCACTTGTACTACGAACTCTTCCCTTCCACAGGCCACACTCAATGCCTATGTCTTTGTCCCTGATCGTATATGTCGATGTTCCACCCTTTGGTGAAAAGGGCATTATAAATAAATATTATTGTTATTACTATTATTGACATAGTTGGAGGCCTGGAGCAGTTCTAAAATACTGGAAGTGGTTGCATAAACATTGGGTCAATAAATATTTTAAAAATTACAAAGGACGATAGACAGTAGCAGAAGAATCTCCGTGTGAAAATCCATTTTCAGCCCCACAACTTCCATAGGACCAACGCTGAATGTGATCATATGACACATTAACCAATTACTTGCCTAGCCTACCATCCAACATTTCACAGATGAAAACCAGGACGTGTTTGGCCAGGAGGGCAAAAGTTATTAATGAGAAATAAGACACAAGTTAGGACAGGCTGCAGCAGTTTGCTTTGACCTGAGCCTCAATGGAATGGCAGGATTCTGCCCCCCCCTTAACTGAATGCAAACGACTTTTGAATTTTGAACTGAGTTTGCAGCATGTGAAAAAAGACAAAGACAAAGGGGAAAGTGGGAGAGGAGAACGAAAGTGGGGCATTTTATAAGTAAAGTGTAAAAACAGAGGATTAATTGGGACTCTCCCTACCAAGTTAGGTATGACACAGCAACTGATGATGAAATGTCAGGAAAGAAGAAGCAAAACTACACCTTTTCCTTCCAGTGCTTGGCCTCCCTCCTTTAATAGACCTACATCTATTGCACCAGCTGAACCACTGATAGTCTGGCCTTTGTCACAACCTCCTCTTAGTCCACTGAAACCACCCCTCCCTTATAGCTGAAATTTTCCTAAATTTTGAACCTTCAGGTTCTTCTTTTGCTAGGTTTGCTAGCCTGCCACAGCAAAAACTCACTGATGATTTATTTGAAAGCAGACCCAAAGATTTAAAAGGCATATCATGCCATGTTTTGGGGAGGGAGGTGAAATGTGGTGCAGATTCTTTCTTCCAGGACCTCAAACCCCTTCTAACCCACTCAGAACTCCTGCACGCCCCAATTTACCAGCTCCAAAGCAATAAAAATAGCTCAAATTCACCTTCTGAAGGTCTCCTGGAAAGGTGGGATGATTGCAAACACTCTCCCCAATCCCCCAACTCGGTATAATGAACCAGCATGTCCTAACTGGAAGTGACTTAGAGAAGTCACAGTAAGAACTGACTGTTAGTTGCGACTTCCAGATGACCTACAGCAGAAAACCAGGTGGTGTAGCCCACCTCAGATAGAAAATTTGGCCACTGACCCCATTGTAGTTGCCCACTCCTGCTTTATTGCCATTCCCATCAATGTTCCTCATTGGCTAACCTGACTAGGGCTCGGCCAATTAGTCCAACATCATCTGGAGGGCCATAAGTTGCCCAGCCCAGTGTAAGACAAATGAATTCAGTGGGGTTCACTCTCAAGTAAATATTCTGATAAATCAGCAAATGCTTCAGGAAACAGTGAGAGAGGCCGAGACAATTTCAAAAAACCATCTGTCCTTGAAGTTACTAGGTCAGTTTCAAAAATGTTAGCCAAAATCTTGTTTCTCTAAATCTTTTGCCTATTCCCTATGATCAGGATACTTTTGCTGCCTGAGGCAAAGAACAAATTGCGCTTCTTCCATTTCATGTACAAAAGTTGGCTAGACTAGCAGTGAAAACTTCCTTCAGTACGAGGAGTGGGACAGTATCCCCTACCATACCTGAAGGCTATCTTCAAGGTGTGCAAGGCAAGCTGAGTGGCCCAAAGCACGTTTCTCCCAACTTCTTATCACTGCTTTCTGCACTTTCCACCTGGGGTGAATGTTTCACTCCACCTTATTATACAGCCATCCCTTGCCCTTTCCAGAGAGTCCAGATAGGTAGGCAGTTGTTGATCATGAACCTAGTATAGTTCCTACACAGAAGTCATGTAGAGGAAAACCAAGTCAGGCAAATATCTGTATGACTGAATCAGAGACAGCTTGGTGAAGTTTATCTTTTTTTGGAAGCCCCATAATCCTCCAGGCATCAACCAAGCTCTGGGACTAGCATGCAAAGCATTAGAACAGTGATTCCCAAACTTGGTTTCTCCAGGTGTTTTGGACGTCAGCTCCCAGATGCCTCAGTCAGTTTAGTCAATACTGAGGACTTCTGGGATTGGAAGTCCAGAACATTTGGAAGAACAAAGTTTGGGGATCATTGTGTTAGAAGAAGTTGTACTGCTTCTCATTGGACCAAAAACCCACAACAACAAATCCTCCAGCTGCCTCAGTTTCTCAGGGAAAGTCCCAAGTAATCCTCTATCACCCTACTTTTTCATCTGTTTTTAAAATGCCCTAGTTCCTCTCTCCTCCTCCCACTTTCCTGTTTTGGCCTCAGTTTATCTCAATTACTGCAAGATGAGTTCAAAGTATAAAAGTAGTTTGCACTCAATTAACCCAATGTGGGAAGAAGAAAGGAGGAGAAAGAATCTTGCCCATCCCAGAGGGCTCAGGCAAAAGCAAAACTGTTTCCTAGCTTGTCTGTTCTTTCTCAGTAATAACTTTTGCCATTTTGACCACACTCTGATGTTACTTAGCCACACATATCCTGGTTTTCACCTGTGAAATGTTAGAGTATGCAACAAACAGAAGCAAGTCAGCTTCAAAGCAAGAACAATGACAGAAAGCAAAGCACCAGGCAAGCTGAGAGTACTTGTGACAAAAAACAAGAAAAAATACTGAAGAATACCACATGCAGACATAACAACTTCCAGACTTGGTGAAACTTTGCCAGCCAAGAAAGCAGCAGCTTCCACATTTCTTTCTTCCCTTTTTTTTTTAAGGAAAGAAAATCAGCAGCTGTTAAGCCACAGACAGTAGCCAGGAAAAGGCCTGGAAAGGACGAAATTATGGTGGGTGTCCATAGCAGAACATTCACCATCTGCTTGTACTACAGAGGTTGGGGCTCAAGCTGCAAAAACACTCCCAGCCGCCTGCCCCTTGAAGTCTTTCGGTAATGCCCATAACTAAATGTGGCATGAGTCAGCTTACATCACACGAGGTCGTGGTGTTTGATTAACTTCCCCTGACAAGAGAAATGACAAGGGCAGTCTTGGATCACGGGCAGGATTTAAAGGAGAACTGCACTCTTTTTTTCAACAGACAGCAAAATTCAAAACACAGTCATTAAGATAAAAAGGCACAACAGTCAAAGTTTGGCAGCACCCCAAAAATTGGTTGTTGTTGTTTTTTTGATTGGTTGGTTGCATGATGCAACTGTAATTCCCATATACTAGAAAGCTGCATGGACACTTTTGTTTTTTTAAAAAAAATTTACAGGATTCTAATGCAAACGAGCCAGTTTATCCAATTAGAAGGCAAGATGGTACTAGGGATAGGTAGAACTTTGTTCAGTTCATTTTTGGTAAGAACTTCCCAGATTCACAATTTTTTTCATAAATATGATTAAAAGAGCTTGATTTTTTTAAAAAGAAAGAATGATGTGGATGTTATCCAGAAAACTGGGTTCTTCCCTAGTGTGTTCCAGCCAATAAATGTCTGAGTTGATGACGTAGCAAATGGAAAATTTGTAAAAAGGTGAATACGTGACTGCTAGTAGGAGAGGAAAAGAGACACCAGAAGAGAAAAACAAGTTACTAAGTTAACAGAACCAATTGGAGCTAAGAGATGAGTCAACCTTTGGTAATCTAAATATAACACAGAGTTAAAAGCAAACCTTCAGTACAGACAAAATGTAAGTCTTTGGGGCAGAGATAAGCAAACCATGTAGTTTTTGAGATAGAATCAGAGGATCATAGAAATGTAGAGTTGGAAGAGACCACAAGGGCCATCCAGTCCAACCCCCTGCCATGCAGGAAAACCCTCAAAGCACTCCCGACAAGTGGCCATCCAACCTCCGCTTAAAAACCTCCAACGAAGGAGACTCCACCACACTCCGTGGCAGCACATTCCACTATTACATTCCACACGAGATATCAACATGTAGCTTGCTTCCGTGTAACTTCAACAATGGGAAATGTTAACATGTATTTTTGAAGATACAAGGAGTGTATAAATTCAGAATGAAAGATGTATTCAGGGCCGATCTTGCTTGGCCCAATTGCACAATTGTTAATTAAAGACAGTCCTGTCCCTCTTACTGCACTCAAAGATTTCTGAATTGTTTAATGACATACAGTTCAGGGAACAACAGTTTTGTGGTAATGACACAATGGGCAGAAGATATACTAGGAGCAAAGTAAAGCACCAGAGGCTGGCACACCAAGACAGCCCTGGACAGCAGAGCCTATTCAAGACCTCAGGTTCTTGGCTAAAAACCGAAACAGACATGAACACAATCCTTACTTTGACACTGGTATTGGCCTGTATTAAAGAGTTCACATATCATGAAAAAGCTAAATAACCCAGTTCATCCACCCAGGCAAAGGGCTTTGAGCACTTGATATTTGCATATTCCACCCATGTCTGTAATGCCACTTCTTTTCTTCTGGAGGGCTCCTCACCTTTAACAGAAGTACAACACATTCCTCTCTATGCTGGGGACAGTTGATTCCGCTGATTTTGGCCAGTGAAAGATGGGTGAGAATATTGTTCATTCAGATTACCTTAGCAAAATTTTGCACATTCCTTTCATGAACAGAACTTGAAAGTATTTTTTAAAAATGAATGTGGGAGGAAGCATCACAGATCAGTCATCCCTAGGTTGTATGCCTGCACAAGCTCTTCCTAAACCGTGTATGTCAAAAGCCACAAGATCAATGTCTGGCTCATTTAAAACCTCTCAACCCAAGGGCCATATTCAATTTTAAGTACATTTTTGGGGACTGCATACAGTGAAGGGTGCTAGCCAAAAGTAAAAGAGAGAGACCAAAAATACCCAGCACATTTTAGTTTAAAACCTCTAATTACCAGTAACTAACCCAGCTTTAGTCTCTGGGGTCAGAAGTTCCCACTATTTTAAAGACTCTAGCAACAGGGTTGGGAAATACTTCTCTCTGAGAACTTAGAAAGCCAAACTGGTACCTTCCATATGTTTTTGACTGCAATTCTCATCATTTCTTGCCATTGGCTTTACTGGCTCAGGATCATGGGAATAGTATGCAACATCATCTAGGATGCACCAGGCTGAGCAATGGACCAACGGTCTCATTGAGGAAGCTTCATAATTCACAGATTCATAATTACCTCCCCCTGCCCATAGAGACTTCTTTAGTTACTGAATTGAATAAATACAGGGATATGTATAACATATACTATTTAGAGCTTTTATTTGTCATAAATGAAAAGGACTCTTCTGCTCGACTCGATCCTGAGGTGTTATAAAGCATACTTGGATATTCTCAATCTAAGAATAATACAAAAGGAGTCATGCATCCAAAAATACTGGAACAATCAAATTTCTTGCAACAATGGTTGGCAACTGGCAGCCACTCAGCCAAACCTGGTCATGAGATGCAAGAGTTTTCCAGAAAAGAATGAAACAAGCCAAATGGAGAAATATGGGAAACAACAGTAATGTGTTGAGTGAGGTCCTGAGAAGAAGACCACAGACAGAAAATGTCTTGGACTCAGTGTGATATGATTGATAGTTAAAACAGAATTCAGGTATAGAAGGGTAGATCACAGTAATTACTACTGCTGACCAACATGATTAGAGCATAAGTGCCTTCATCATAGTGGCATTCATTCTTGCCCTACTTTTGTTGTTCAAATAATGGCCATTTCCTCACGAGGCGAGGGAATCGCTCCATGCCGTTACTCACCGGATCTTCTGGCTCCTCGGTCTGGTCCAGCGTGAATCGGAGCAGTACGAGGTCTTAGATCCGCACTGCTCCAGCTTCCAAAATGGCGGCTTCCGGTTGGTCGTGGGTCCCGACCAAACGCTGAAGCTCGCCACGCCTAAAGCCTGCCCTCCGCAGATCACAGGTTCGCATTGTCGCGAGCCTGCGAATCTGCACAAGGGAGCAGGTACGCAATGGCGTGCTCCGGAAAAATGAGAAACCTCTTTTTTCTGATCTTTAAAAAGTGCACTGGAGGACCAGCTGGGGGCGTTTCGGAGCGGACTGAGGTGCGGATCTCTGGTAAATAGTCCGAACCTAGTCCACTCCAAGGTGCAGACACACTGTGCCGTTTTAATTCCCCGTGCAGAAAAGGCCAATAAGTAGTAAACAGCACCTGCCAAGCTATTAATCTTAAAGGCAATCTAAATTAGGGAGAGCTTGATTCTAATCAGGTTTGTGCCCCCAGTTAATACAGTGGGCAATACAGTCACAACTATTTAAAAGAGAACACCAAGCTTATAACCAATATAGTATTGTTCTTGCAACAGGGAAGTCTCTGACACCAATTGGCTGAGCCACCTGAATAGCACAGGATGTTCACAAACACTCTGAGTGCTTTGGGAACAATCTTTTCAAAACGTTTGCAGTCACTGCGCTGAACGAAGTAAACCAAACTGACTGAGATTGAAACTTCAGGCTTATCCAAGAAAGAGGAATCATTTTGTCAGGCAGGCCAAGGACTCTCAAGAAATTCTCAGTGGTAGGTATCTCAGAAGGATGGAATCCGGTGGGAACAGGGCAGAAAGGAATGGGACAAAATCAGCAAAGGGTTGAGAAAAAAGTACCTGGACAGGGACGGGTAAGAAGCTTGAGAGAGTGGCCATAAATGTCAGGAAACTGAGGCAAAGATGGCAGAGTCTTTTATGCATTGATTGGAATCAATGATCCAATTTTTTTCGACTACAAGATTGTAATTCCTTTTCATTTGTGACACTGCAACAAAGGATGATAGCATTTCTACTTCTTAAAAAAGATTTACAGTCTTCACCTCAGTTACTTTTCCCAGTTCTCCCACACAAGGCAGGAAATTATTCTTCCCCTGTTTCAGATATGGAACTGAGCCTGAAAAAAAAAATGAACCATCTGTATGAACTGTCTAGCACATTGATAGCAGAGCTTTTTTAAAAAATCAAACCAAAAACCAAGCCAAAGTGTTGGTTTATTGGCAGGCCTACTGTTACCCTGTCCAGTATTTATTAATGCTACACAGTCCTAACGCTTGTAACAATTTCCACCAGACAAGGACAATGAGCAATGTGGGGAAGCAAAATAATGGGGAAAAATAAGATTGATGATGATGATGATGATGACGACTGTTGTTGTTTGTATTACATTATGGGTATATTTTATAGTGTATTACCTTCATTATGTCAGTGACCCTCACAGCCATAATTTATTCTGTTCTCTCCTGCCAAAGACCTCAACAAACTCCTAGTAAGGCTGGATACACAGAAGGACAATGACTGGTCTAAGGTCATACAGAGAATTTCATAGTTGGGTGGAAATCTGAAACTTGTATTTCCTGGACTGTCCAACGAGAGCCACACAAGACATCTCAGTATTCATATCCCTATATTACAGACAAGGAGGTGAGAGTGAAAGAAAAAACAGTTGCCTTCCAAAGACCACACAGAAAACCTGGCCTCAAATGAGATTTGAACTAGGGGCATCCCATCCGCTAAGTACTAGGATACCCTTGTATAAGGGGTGGGTAACCGTGCCTGTTTCACATCTCTGAAGTAATTATCATTATCTAATTTTTTAAAAAAGGAACCTTAGACCAAGTGCATGGAACTGATCTATCTCAATTACAGAAATAGTCTTTAATTCTAAAAGGAAGATCTTGCTGTATAATTCCAAGGTGTTCTGTCCTCTTAAGACTCCAGGGAGATGTCATACCGGGCAAAGGTTAATTTAAAAAAAAGAATCCATAACACCAAGGCTACAGACAAATAAGTTGATGTTTTCATCTAGCTTTTCTGATGCACTGTCTGAAAGGGTCTGCTAACAACCCCAGGTTGCTGACTAATTAAGTTTAGGTACACCCTTCAAAGATGCTGGTTTTGCACACTAATTAAATCTGCACGCCGTTCAAGACTGGCAGGTCTGCAATCCCTGCCAGCTCCCTTTCACAGCCATTTTAAAAAATGATAGAATACCAGTCAGCACGTCACTGCCTAAGAAAATACAACAGGCTAATGACATTTCTCTTTCTCTCAAGCAATAGCAGATGGGCTGGTTTGTATTCTGTCTGAACTGCCTGTCTTGGATTCTTAGCAAAGAAAAGTTTCTCCTGATAGAAAAAATAAAAAAAGACATCTATCATGCAAGAATTGGTCTGTGGCGAGGCCTGAGAGCTACATATGACTTGCATGTGTGAGGATAGGAGAGCTTCTTTCAGAAGGGGAATTTGGGGACTTTTTTAAAATTTATTAAAATATTTATATCCCATCCTTCATCCAAAGATCTCAGAGCAGTGTACAATAAAACCAACCTAACCAATTTAAAATACAGTCATTCGTCCACATTCACTAGGGTTAGGGGTACAGGACCCTCATGAAAATGAAGAAATTGTGAATAACTCTAGGCCCTCCCAAACCATATTTAACACACACAAACAATCTGATCACCATATTCAACCCACTGCAAATTCCTTTGAGGCATCAGAGTTCCTTCACGAGGCAGAAGTGAGTGGCTGGTGGGGCTGACTGCCGCCTCCACCGCTGCCCCACACCATTTTTAATAGGGACTGATAAGCTTCGTTTGCAGTTTCTCAGTCTTACAAGGCTTGCAGTCTCTATTTAAAAAAATGGCACAGAGACACAGCAGAGGTGGTAGCAAATAATCCATGAATAATCAAATCCGCAAAAGTGAAACCCGCAAATGTGGAGGGCTGACTGTAATGAAAATAATTTTAAAAGGCTAAAAATTATTAAAAATTAATAAATTAAAAGAGAGACGAAAAGGGTTCAAATAGTTGAAAACAATTTAAAATCAACTGAAACCACATGCCATTGGAAGGTTTTTGTAAAATCAATTAGGGCCCCAAAAGCTTTCATGAACAACCATGTATTTACTTGGTGCTTAAACAACAGCAATGTCAGTGCCAATGGGGCCTCCAAGGGGAGAGTGTTCCATAACTGGTGTGCCATAGCAGTGAAGGCCTCCTTTATGTCTTTGCACAGCACATTGCTCTCACTGATAGGGCCCACAGAAGAAGGCTTTTCCAGATGATCTTAAACCTTTGCATTACTTTTTTTTTTTTTTAAAGTCCCACCTGGCTTGTACCCTCACTCATCCTCTGGTCTTGACTCCTGCCTTGTTTCTCAGTTTCCGGTTTCCAGTATCTGGCTCACCTCAGAGCCTCTGGCTAGCTTTTACAGAAGAGCCGAGCCATTTGATGATCAAGAGACCCTGGAAGATGTCTGGTCTTGCCACTTAATGCATTTCTAACCTTCGTTATACCCTCCCAAGATAGGTTACAACAAATCAGTACTATGCAATATGAACGCTCCAATGTGCAAAACAGGAGTGAAAAGGAACATATTAACAACATGGAATGTGAACTCCAAATTAAGTCATTTTTTAGATATAGTCACCATAAAATCATAGAAATGCAGACTGGAATTTGTTTTAAAGATATGTTGGACTTTCCCAAAGGGAAACAGAGGGAATGCTAAAAAAATTGCCCTGGGGAAGATAACAGTTAATTCCTTTATTACAATCCATAGGGCAAATTTCAGGAATGACTGGTTCACTTCAGTTCTTTCACAGCCAAAGCTGGTGGCAGAGACTGCTTCAAGTTTTTCAGGTTTTTCCTTGTCAGTGATGACCAAGGTATATAGATACTGGCTGCATCGAACATTGAACTTCACATTATCTCTGTTCTTCTTGATCTTGACAGATTTAGCATCTTTCCTCCTTGCTGTCAACAGAAAGTCCTTGATCTCTCCAATTTTGCAAGGCATGCTGACGGCTCCTGGCAACAGTTGCCGAGATGCTCAGCATAACAGCCCAAGTGCCCCAGAGAGAAAAGGAGGAAAGAGAATTCAAAGATATGGGGCAACCACAAAGATGACCCTGTCCCTCGTTTTCACAACTGGACGAGGAAAAAAGGGGTCTGAGATGCTGAGCCTAATTCTAAGAGACAGACATTATTTTCTGTAAGAACAGCAACTATAGCTGGAAGTCCTGCAGAAACATACGCAGAGATAAATTACTTCAGAAGGGGATATTATTTCACCTTTTCTGAACTCTTCCTTCTGCAGGCATTGAGTAAACAAGATGGTTCAAAATCTCAACAGGAGCACATCACAAGGCCCCAAACAGTACCGGAGCAATGAAGCGCAGTTTGAAAAGACAACTGCAATTAAAAAGGCAGCTTGGGATTCCAGAGCCTTTGACTCTTGCTCTTTTCACTTTGCAAAAGAGTGTTTTCCTTGCCTTACCCAGCCTTTCATACTTTCAGCTCCTTAACTGCTTGAGCAATCCAACTCTAATGCTGGCATCTGACTAGTTGGCACTGCATTCTTTGCCCTTCTTGGGCTGCAGAGATTCCTTCTCCAACAGTGCTCCTAAGTTTAGGACTTTATGACGTCCCAAACAGCAGAACACGTTCCTGCATCCAGATTTCAAGTTCTGCCCAGAGGCTCACAGCTACGTGAGAAACCAGGCAGCTGTCCAATGCTAGAGATTTGGTAGGAGACGTGTTTGATTCAGGGCCAAATTAGATATGCCTTGGATATGCCTTTCTGTTTAATGTGCAGAGTTTTTAAAATGCAAATAGTTTTCACTGCAGAGGCTCTGATCATTATTTTAATGGCAGAAGCCACGGATATGGTGGGGGGAAGTAGGTCAGCCCTTCCCTTCTATGGTTCAGAGAAAAACTCTTCTTCTGAAGCTAGCATTGGCCTTGTGAAGACTCACCCATTGACACCAACTGGACAGTTATTTTTTTTTATTGGTTTTCCCTCAATGAGGCACCATAGAAGGCTTGTCTCCTCCCCACTTTATCCTCACAGTAACCCTGGAAGGTAGGTCAGGCTGAGGGAATGCAACAGTCCTAAGGTCACCCAATGAGTTTCAGGGCTCCATGGCTGTCCCAAGGCCCAGTCAAAGACCCTACCACTGCATTACTCTGGCCATCCTCCCAATCACGGCCAGCCCTACCATTAGTCAGAATGAGGCAATCACTGTCTCACTGCTACTGTCCCAACATCAGATGTTGGGACAGTAGCAGTGACATGCCAGCTACTCCAACCCCAATCTTAACCATTCCTCGCTAGTTCCCCTCTTGGGGAACAGAGCTGAATGCCACACAGCCAGTCCTGCACCCTTAAACTCATCCATGCCCTAAGTGAAGCCTAGAATGGTATCCACATTGCCAATGTCAAAGTATGACACTGCTGCCAATCCAGCTGGTGGCTTAGAATTCCACACAGAACGGAGAGGGCACCACCTTATTCTCTGTCTCAGGCAGCAAGATGTCTTGGGCAAGACCTGCTCCCAGTGCAAATGCTGCACAATAATTAGTAGGCCAAAGGAGGCAAGGAAAGGGGAGATTTAACCCTTTCCTGTCTTACACAACCATCAGGAAAATTCCTGGTTTGAATCTCCAGTTTCCATCAGACCAGGCAATGGGTCTGTTTAAGTGCTAAATGCAACATTTATCAGTGTTATAAGGCTGGTGCATGGCGCAGTAGATAGGTTCCAGGAACAAGCCTTGAATTACAGTCAGCACTAAACCATATAGTCCCACATACAAAGAGCATCTCTGGTTCTCCTCCCCCCAACTCCATTTCATATTGCATTTGCAGTCTACTCCATAACTTTGATTCATAGTTTGTGGGCATAATATATCCCCACTGTGGTGCATGCAGACAAGGATATGCATTTATTGACAACAGATTAACCATTTGTACTATTAGCCTTGATGGGTCATTGTGTAGATAACCCATGATGGGCACATTTTCAGCCCAGATGCTCGCTTGTGGCACTTGTTTCTAAAAACGCTAGGCTGTAGCCTTGTCCTTGGTTAAATTAATCACAGGCTTGAAAACAGAATGAGAATGATTTTGGATGAAAGTTAAGCTGAGCTGAGCAAATGAGATAGCATTTTCCTTTCACATGAAATGAACACAGCATTTCACTACAAGAAATTTCAGCAGCTTCACATTTTACGGGCAGGCAGATTTCATCAGAGAGGTACTTAACTGCACATATGCACACCAAGCCTTAACATGGTGCTAAATTCTGCTTGCTGCCCAAAGGTATTATACCAGCATCCCAAAACTAGGTTGGGAAGAATCTTTTCTGAAAGCCTAGAGAGTTAGTGCAGACAGAGTAAAGGAAGGACCCCACTGGTGTTTCGGTTGTTTTGGACTTCAGCTCCTAGAAGTCCCAGTTAATGGTGAGGGTCTGTGGGAGCTGTAGCCCAAAATATCTGAAGGACTAAAAATTTCCCAGTCCAGTATAGAAAGTCTGGAGCTGATCTGTGAAGTTATGGATAATCAGTTGTTAAGTTTTCTTGTCATGGTGGCTTTTCCTATATGTTCCACAATTTACACAGTTAAAGTTGTATAGAAAGAAAGAAAGAAAGAAAGAAAGAAAGAAAGAAAGAAAGAAAGAAAGAAAGAAAGAAAGAAAGAGTATGCAAACTGAAAAAACAAAATATATGTAATCTTAGTCCATGACAAGAACATTCCCATAGCAGTAGGGCTGGGGAACAAACACTAGAACAAAGAAGACACAGCAGAAGGCCTCCTCCCACTGCACAAAGTAATCATCAAACAACAAAAATAGCTGAAAGCATCTTGAATCTACATGGCTTGCATCCAAGCAAAGGAAGATAGAAAAGGAAGAAAAGAAGTGGTACAAACATAGGCCTACTTCAGTTAATCCCTGCTTCAGTTGACCCACTAAACTGATGGATATTACACTCAACTCTCCACATTTGCAGGTTTCACTTTTGCGGATTTGATTATTCACGGATTATTTGCTGTCACCTCCGCTGCCTCCCTCTGCCATTTTTAACAGAGACTGCAAGCGTCGTGAGACTGAGAAACTGTGAACGAGGCTTGTAAGTCTCTATTAAAAATGGCATGGAGCAACCGTGGAGGTGGCAGTCAGCCCCATGAACCCCCACTTCTGCCTTGTGAAGGAATCCTGAAGGAATCCACGGTGGGTTAAATATGGTGATCATACTTTTTGTGCGTTAAATATGGTTTAGGAGGGCCTAGAGTTATTCACGGTTTTTCCACTTTCACAGAGGTCCTTTGCTCTTAACCCTAGCAAAAATGAAGGGGAGGACTGTACTTACACCTCGACTCACCAGTTTACAATTGATCAGCAAATCTTTTCTAGATGGGACTAAGCAACACGATTTGGGTCACAGTGTTCTCAACCTCTTGATCATAGTTAAGAGATCAATTCAATCAGAGTTAAGAGGTCACAGGTTTCTGTGCTTCTTCCGTTGTCTTCCCTGTGAGATTCATCGCTCACCTAACTTTCCAGCATTAACTGAGGTTCTTCATTATACCTGCACTGGAACTAAACATGGTAAATAGTAATAACAGTTACCTTTAATGTCAAGGTGCAGCTCTTCTTCAAACTAAGTTAAAAACTAGGCATGGTTAAGATTGGCCCCCTTCAATTTAATCCTGGGAAAGAGAAGAAGGGAATTTACAGCAAAGGGAGCCCACCCAACACACACATTCACTCTTACACACCCACATACAATTTCTTTCTCACGATTAGGATGGTTAGACTACATGGGACCTGCTACAATGCACGTGGTGTTGCATTTCATCTGTGCCGATCCTAACCTTCGTTAAGCTTTTAAAACAAGAGGGCTTCAAAGCTTGCTTCATCCAGGCATCTGGGCCAATGAAAATTTGAGGAGCTGTCTACTCTTCGACTCTCTCTTCTGTCCTCATCTGAGATGGCGATGATATCCATAATCATTGTTAAAAGAACCCCTGATAATATAGCCTAAGGAGAAAGGGATTCACAAGTTTAAGATTAACACAGTGGGGAGATTAGCACGGCAACACCACTAAATAACTGAAAAGCTTTGTTAATTTGTAAGATTACATTTGGTATACGATATGTCCCCTCCAGAGACTCTTTAGCACTTCCCTCTGCAGAGGGACTTAATTACTCTAACAGCTCATGAGAGAATATTTAACTGTACAGATTACTAGCTACGATGCATACTGCAGAGCAGCTGCAACAAGAGGTAGAGTTCTGCCCTCTGGAGCCTTACCTTCACCCTATGAAAACTACCAGAAAATGTATTTTACTTAATATTGTTTCACACATAATGTAGTGACTCACATTATTTTCTAAAGCTTTATTTAAAAAAAAAAACCAAGTAGCTTAATAACATCAGGTGGCTACTCTGAAAACTGAATTCAAAGATCTACCCTCTTTAGCTAGAAGCAACAAAAATCTATGATGGAATTTCATAGTGCAAGTAAAACATCTCTCTTTTTAAATTGGATATGAATTGGCTCAACTAGTTAATCTTTATGAAAGAGGGAAATCAACATGTAAAGCAAAGGAAAGGGTGGGGGATTGATTTTATTTTTAGGTAAGGGTAATCGTCCAGGACACAGAGCCAGCGTCATGTAGCGGTTTGAGGGTTGGACTATAATGCTGAAGACAAGAGTTCGATTTCCCCTCAGCTATGGAAACCCACTGGGTGCATCACACACTCTCAGCCCCCAGAAAACCCAATGATAGGGTTGCCTTAGGGTCACCATAAGTCAAAAACAACTTGAAGGCACAAGGCAACCATGGTCCAGGGCAGATGTGTTGCCCCCACAGTATGGGATGAAAGAGAAGAACTGGAGTTAAAGCAGTGATGAACAAGGTGTGGCCATCCAAATGCTGCCAGACTGCAGTTCCCTTCTGCCCCAGCCAACATAGTAAGTGGCAAGGAATGATAGGAATTGCTGTCTACCAATATCCACAGTGACCAGTCTTGGGCTTAAAGGGTCACAATTTTGCTCACTCAATAACAAGGAACATGTAACAAGCATCAGGCAAATCCTTAACCTAAGCATTCAAATGTAGGCATCACTAATTTGAGAGAAAATCTAGTAGAGCCTCCCACTGTGTCTCCATTGGAATAACACCACCCACACTCTGGATCAGTAACTGAAGTACTCTGTGTCCTTCTTGCTTGCTTCCTGAAAGTGAAGAACCTCATGCTCAGTGGCCCTTTGGAGCTGGCCTTCCCCCAAAAGAGATCATTTGGTGGTTTCCTGCTTTTGCACAGATCTTTTCCACCATTTTAAACAGGGTGAAACGCCTCTCCTAAGTTTCTATCTGTAAGAGCTTTCAGTTACAATGTGCCAGTATTTTTGGTCCCAACTATCCTGGGAAGCAGCCCATGAGAACTTCTCTGAAGTTAAATTCAGCCCTTGACTGTACAAGATGTCCAACGCTTGATAACAGGGGTGGGTAAAGTGCAGGCTGTGGGATTGATGCAGCCCCACAGAGCCAGTTTGTGACACTCCAAAGCCATCCAGAGGCCAAAAAAAAATTTTTTTTGGTCCACAATGCTCTCCAAATGCATTCTAGGGGGCATGGAGGGTATTTCCCCCTGGGCTCCCCAGGAGTCAAAAACATTGTTTGCAGTTTCTTTTCTAATAGGAAATCTGTCCACAAATGCTCCAGAATGTCCACTAAGGAGTGTGAGGTGTGTTTCTACCACATTTTGTGCACCCCCAATTTAGGCTCAGGAGAAGTCTTTTAACGATGGCAAAAATGCCCCCTAGTGGCATTTGGGGGCAAAAAAATGGGAGGAGGAGCATGTGTGGCCCTCCAAGGTCTCCTAGAGGGCTAATGCAGCCCCCAGCCCTCCGCAGTTGCCCACCCCTGGTTTATAAGGAGAATTACAAGGATGTCTCATTTCTAAACCATATCCCTCTGTCAGTAGCCAGTGCTTAGACAGAGGAAGGTCTCAAGTTTCAACAGAACCAGCCCCATCCTGCTTCTTCAACTTTCAGCAATGATGAGCAGGTCAGCTTATTCTAATTAGGAATGAATGAGTCCATATTTTTAGTCCTTTTTATGGCAGAATTTACCAAACTTTGCAAAGTTTAAATGTGGGGGGAAGTGACATTGACACTTGCCCATCCACTAGAGATAAGCAAGAATTGCATTTCAATATATTTTTTACCAGAAGGAAAAATTCATAGAATTTGAATGTGTGAGAAACATGGAGCAGGTTTGCCCATTCTTAACTCTCCTCTTCTGCCCAAACTACAAGATAGTTGTTGTGACCAATTCTTCAAGACAGCCAACCAGATTAAATGATTCTTCATCCCAAGACCTTTCCTGCAGCATCAAGCAGGAGGCAGAAAGGATTCTCTAGACCCACGATGAGAAATGACCCAAAAATCCATACCACGCACCATCCATAGGCAATTAGTAAATTCCACACTGCAGTGAAGGGATGGAGGGGATAGAATGCCACCAATAGCAGCCGGAGCTTCTCATGTTAGTGGGACAATAAATTTACCACACCTTTTACACGTTATCCAAGGTACTGAACCAGCTTGGGAGAAAGGGTTCAGTATGTAGGATAGGTCCATTAAAATTAAGATTAGAACCTTTCAATTTCAATTTGAAATTAGAAATTTCAAAGTTTGTTTGTCTGCATCCGGTGAAGACCTCATATGATTGGCTATTTCAGGTGAAGACCTGATATAATTGGCTGTGTCAGGCAAAGATCTCATATGATTGGCTGCCTAAGAAGATTCTATGGGAGGAAGTTTAGGGAGGCAGGGAGGGGCCTTTAGAATTCTCAGCTGGAGAGCTCTTGGGCCTCAGGTCAGTTGCTATGGAGATGAGGCCTAGCAGCAAGGAGGAGAGTAGTGTATTCCCTCAGGAACCCAACCTCTGCATATTAATAACTCTGAATACAGATTGGATTGGGGAATATGGGGAAAAGATAGAAGTACTGGACAAAACAGTTTGGAACTTAGAGATACAGGATCTCAAATCTTTCTAAGAAGTATTAGCTATAAGAAAATAAAACCCTGGGCAACACTGGGTATATATATATGCTAGAGTGTGTGTGTGTGTGTGTGTGTGTGTGTGTATTTAGAGACCTCTTAGATTAGGAGGGATTCTAAACTGCAGCCAGTTTGCCTTACCTGTAAATCCAGTGCTAGCACAGCCCTAGAAAAAGGCCAGACTCATTTCATTCCCATTAGTGTATAGGACTTCCCCAATGTTTTATAAGCTCCGGTTTCACAATGTTTCTCCTCTCCGTGGAAGTGGAACAAACTCATCTTCTCTACTATGAGAGTTAGTAGATCAGTTTGTTGTTGTTGTTGTTTGCATCTTCAAGTCATGGGTTTCCATGGCTGAGCAGGGATTCAAACTCTGTTCTCCAGAGTCATAATCCAGTGTTCAAACTAGTACACCATGTTGGCCACAGTTAAAAGATCTTGACCACAGTTAAAAGATCAAGAACATCTCGTGGATTCTATACAGCATTCTATCTATATTCCCACTCGCCTGTCCTGCTCCTTTCCAGTCTGAATTATGGTGTAGCATTGTACCTCCACCATGGTCCTTAAGATGTTAACTCAGCTTCATCAACTGTCCCAAAAGAATATAAGGTGAATTTACTCTAGATTTTGTCAAAAATTAAAAATTCCACCCCCATTCTTTCAAGCAGCAAAATCCACAGGACATCACGCGGATACAATTTCCTAATAGAAAAGCAATTAAGTAAGATGCAGTGAGCAGAAAGCTTTCCGGTCTTGGTTTGAACTTGGTTTTTGTGCCAGCCAGGGTTGAGTTAAGAAAAGCTGAAAGCTAAGCAGATCATTGTTCCTAAGTAAGCTCAATTCTTATAAAATGTGTAGCCATGTATTCCTCCTGCCCTTGTTTGCTATTCCACACATTAATTTACTTTCTGCCCGAGCACATTTTAGCAATGCTTTCATTCACAGGCTGCAGATACCCTGTGTAAGTCATTATTATTTTCACAGTACAGTTGCTCCCTTGGTAGCTACTGTCAAATGAGGGTACCGTTATAAAAAGGGACGCAATTCCAGCAACAAGGCAGAAACAAAACATAAAAAAAGAAAAGCTTCCAGCAAGCTGAGAGAAGTCAAATGAGGGGCCACAATTAGCAAGGAGTCACGCCTCTTCCACTAAGAATGGAATTAAGCATTGCTGTAGGACAGTGTGGGTTACATAGCAATCACCTTTTCAATAATTGGGATCATTGGTCGTTCTGGAGGTTGAAATTTACCCAACGGTAGCCATATTCAGTGAAATACAAGCAAACACATAATTATCCAAGAGGTTCTCAGATGCCAAATTACCCTCCATTTTTAATAATGTTAATCTCAAGCAAGTTAGACCAAAGGTTACTTTGCTTTCCATACAATATTTGCTAGCAAGTGGTATTAAGAAGCCATGTTATCAAGTATTGACTTGATCTGTATATTTTAACTGTGCTTTGTTCGGAGACCTGCCTTCTTGCATTGTCAGCCCACATCCTACTTTGTCAGGGAGGATGTAAAACTTTGCTTATTTCAGCCTTTCATATAAGAAGTACAACGTTTTCTTCCTATTAAGCAAGACTGCAAGAGGTTTGTGCATATTTGTAATTATTTATTTCCATATATATAGAAAAAAATCTCATTTTCCCAAGAAACTGATGTCTTCAGGGCAAAATAGACTGTTGTTTTTCCCCCCACAAAAGCTGTTTATGCAAAAGATGTTGTTTTCTGTAGAAAATCTTTTTTTTTTTTGCAGAAAACCATTTTTGCAGTAGAAAGTCCCAGAATGTGAACTATCTTATAGTAACTGCCTGTTTTCTTGATACGTTGAGGCACCCTTTATATCAAGGATGAGAAAACTGCACATATTTTCGCATTCCTATTGCCCCATTACATCTCTATTGAACAGAAGATGTCTGTGAGTTTACCCAGATTCTCCAAAACCTGAATTCGCCTTGATTACATTCCATAACACACACTAAATGGGGCAGCCTTTGGAAGCAGTTAGGAAACTTCAACAGGTCCAAATTCTGTAGCCAGAATGCTCACTGGAGCTAGTCACAGGAAAGATACAACTCCCATATTGAAACAGCTTCATAGAATCATAGAGTTGGAAGAGACCCCAGGGGTCATCCAGTCCAACCCCCTGCTATGCAGGAACACACATCAAAGCATTCCCAACAGATGGCCATCCAGTCCCTGCTTAAAAACCTCCAAAGAAGGAGACTCCACCACACTCCATTGAGGCAGCAGATTCTACTGCCAGACAGCCCTTCCTGAGGTTCAGGTGGAATCTCCATTCCTGCAGCTTGAATCCATTGCTCGTTGTCCTAGTCTCTAGAGCAGTGGAAAACAAGCCCACTCCCTCCTCGACATGACATCCCTTCAAATATTTAAACATGGCTATCATGTCCCCCTTAATCTTCTCTTTTGCAGACTAAACATACGCAACTCCCTAAGCCGCTCCTCATAAGGCATGGCTTCCAGACCCTTCACCATTTTGGTTGCCCTCCTCTGGTCATGTTCCAGTTTGTCAATATCCTTCTTGAATTGAGGTGCCCAGAATTAGACGCAGGATTCCAAATAAGGTCTAACCAATGCAGAATAAAGTAGTACCACCTCCCTTCCTCAATCTAGACACCATACTCCTATTGATGCAACCAAGAATTGCATTGGCTTTCTGGGCTGCCGCATCACACTGCTGACTCATATTCAGCTTGTGATCTACCAAGACTCCTAGATCCCTTTCACAGATACTGCTATCCAGCCACATGTCTTCCATCCTATATTTGTGCATTCCGTTTTTTCTGCCTAAGTGCAGGACCTTACATTTCTCTCTGTTGAAATTCATTTTGTTAGCTTTGGCCCAGCTCTCCAATCTATCAAGGTCATTTTGAAATTTGATCCTGTCCCCTGGTGTATTAGCTTGGTGTATTCATCAGCTACCAGTGCATTTCCAGGCACTGTGATTCAACATACTGCTTATGAACAATAAAACCTTTTATGGCTCGGGTCAGACTATTTGAAAGACTGTATTTCCCTATATATGAACCTGCCCACGTTTTATGATCCAGAGGAGAGGTTTTTCTCTTAATCACAGGCTTATCTGGGGAAAACACAGGAAAGGGCCTTCCCAATGGCTATTCCCAAGCTATGAAATTCTCTTCCATGGGAGACTAGATTAGGCTGCCCTCTTTTCTGCTTTCTTTTTTCTGGCATAAAAAAACATTTTTGTTTACACAGGAATTTGCTGATTAATTGCTTGTGTTCTATCTGGGTCCACTGTATTTCTATCTTTGTTGTTAAGATTTTAAAATGATTTCAAGCTTTTTTAAAACGAACAGTATTTTCAGAAGATAGTTTGTTTAATTGCATTTTAACTTTTTAAAAATAGGGTTTTTAAGTTTCATCTTTTTTTAGCCTCGTTGTAAGCCACCTTCTGTCTCATGTCAGGATAGAGGCAGGATGTAAATTTAATAAATAACGAAATACTCCTACTGTGACATAGCCTCCTATTTAGGCCCTGGACAGAACCAGGTGCTGCAGAACCACCAACAATGCTAGAATTCAAGCTTGTTCCTCTGATCACAAGTCAGGCATCTAATCCAACACATGCAAAAACTACAGGTTTTTGGCCACGTGTCCCATTTTCCATCAGGATGGTCCCTTATATGAAAGGCCATTTGTTCCAAGTCATTATCATTGCCATCATCATATTATTAGTATTGTTAGCAGTATTAGTATTCTGCCGCCTTTTTCCCAAAATTGAGACTTAAGGTAGCTTAAAATTTTAAAAAGAACCATCTGCTAAAAACATACAAAAAGTGAACATTAAACTATTCACGGTACTAAAAGAATTCAAACTGACAATTAAAAAGACAAAATGCAATTAAAAAGCTATTTAAAACAGCTCCATTTAAAACAATACAGCACCCTTAGCCTGTTCTTTAATATCTTTGTTTTAAAAGCCTATCGGAATAAAAAGGGATTTTGCCTGCTGACAAAAGGACAGCAAGGAGGGGAACCATTCTGTTCCAGAGGCTAGAGGCAGCCTCTGGTCCCACCAACCATGCTTGCAACAGTGTCCGGACTGATATTAGAGCCAATCCTGATGATCTCAAGGCCCAGGTAGGTTTCTGCAGGGGAATATCATCTGCCAGAGGCAAGTCATACCTTCCAACTGTGCACATTTGGCAGAACAGTCCCAATTAATACTCGGTCATCTCAATTTTTCAGCGGCTTTTAAAATGTCCCAGTTTCTCACTCCTCCTTCTCCCTTTGTCCTCAGCTTACTTCAGTTGCTGCAAACTGAAGGAGAGAAAGGAGAGAATTTTGCTCTTCCCTGTAGAGGCAGGGGAAAAACAAACTCTCCTAGCTTGTGTTTTTCCACACTAACAACTTTAGCCTTCATGACCATACTCTAGTGTTGCTTGGTCACATTCATCCTGATTTTCATCTGTAGAATGTTGGAGGGTATGACAAGTCCATTTTCAAGATAAAGCACCGTACAAAGGGAAAGCAGGGGTGTTGCAATGCACAGTTTGCAGGCACGGAGGTCATAGTCTTCTCAGTTCCTCCCCTGAGATGAGAGGTATTTTACAGTCATCCCTTCACAACTGTTTGTGGGTTTGACCTTTGTGGATCTGATTATTTGCAGATGATCTGCTGCTGCCTCTGCTGCTGCCTTACACCATTTTTAATAGGGCATTTGATAACATTGATGTCTGTCTTGAACTGTGTTCAATTAAGTCAGGCTTAGTTAGCGGTCAAATTTTTAGTCACTGGGAGGAAATCAAACTGGCAAAGTGGCGGGGCCCAGTCAGTCTGTCACACACAGGCGGATGAGTGGGGAAGGGGATGGGACAAGGGAACACAAGGAGGAAGGGTGCATGAATGCATTCCCTTGCTCACTTACTTGTGCAGATGGGCAGGGAAGGGGATGGGATGGGATGGGATGGGATGGGATGGGATGGGATGGGATGGGATGGGATGGGATGGGATGGGATGGGATGGGATGGGATGGGATGGGATGGGGGAAAGCAGGAGAGTGAGGGTGTTTGGTGCATGGGTCTCCGGGGTAAATAGAGGGAGTGGGATGGAGAGGAAAGAAGAGAAGAGCAGAGAGAGGCAGGGTGGTGGAAGCAGAAGGAGGGCAAAGGCAGTGTGAACGGGCTGTGGCAGCACTGTCTTGCAGTGGCAACACGCCCTTCATCCGCCCCACAAACCTGTAAACCACCGGCCCTCCCTTACTATGCTCCCCCATCCCATCCTCTTCCTCCCAGCTCGCTCAAGCGAGTGAGTGAGTGAGCAAGGGAACACAGGCGTTGCCAGGCCCACTCACCCTGCCAGTACTTTTTGTGTGTGTGTGTGTTAAATATGGTTGGCATGCCTAGTCAATTTTTCCACTTTTGAGGGGGTCTTGTGCCCTTAACGCCATAAAAGCAGAAGGCCAATGGTATTCCTATTGAAATATATAGCAATTCTGTCTTAATTTGCATTTCTACATATGCATTAGAATATGCAAATCTACTGCAAATCTACTGCAAATCTGCAGCTCTTCTCCTCTCTTTTTTGATGGTACATTTCCTTTAATTTAGCAATACATAAATGGCCACTTCCTTAGCCCAGTTGTGTATCCCCTCTGTAGGGGATTGCTGCCATAAAACATATCCCCACATCTATACAGTGTAGTTCTTTGTGCAATTATTCACAAAGCAGCCCGTTAAAACCCAGTTAGCCATCAAAATTTGCCTATAGCCAATGTAGGGTGGGGAGAGAGTGAGGGAACCAGGCTTCTATAATGTTAATTTCAGAAATATGTTCATTCCCAAGAAATCGTAGGTTTTGCAGAATGAAAGAGCATCTCATTCCAGTTACCGTGCTGTCGTACTTTAGGAATGGCTAAGGTATAATATACTTGTAAAAGTCAGCTCTCCTTTAAGGATCTTATTGTGTGTGTGAAGGTTGTGCATTATTACTGGTGTAATTATGGGGATAATTTAGTACTCGTGCTGTGCCTTCCAACAGGGAGCTCTAAAAGGTAATTTTCAACTCCTTAAATTTTGTTTAGGTTGTTAGGAAATATTTTTAGACCTAGAAGAGGGAATTTTATTTTTGCATAAACTAATAGGCCCTTAAGGATGTGCTCTTAAAAACATCATCAATCTGGTATGGGATGATGCAAAAGAAAGCAAACTAAGCCATGATTCTGCTTAATGGTGACTAATTTAGAGGGTTATTCAGCTTCATGAACAGAATCTTAAGCAAAAGTATTCATTGTCCGGGTCCAACAGAAGATACTGAGACCCAGAACAAACATGTGAACCCCTATACAAAACGTAAAACAAAAGTGATGTATTCTTATTAAAAGAAGGAGGAGGAGGAAAAGAGGAAGTGGAGGAAATATTTGTTTAGGAATAGGAAAGAAATGGGATGGTTACAATAGGAGAGCTGCACTCCTCTCAGAGTGTCATGTTGCCATCTTTATGGAGCAATGAGGAATTGCCAAGGAAGGAAGAATATCTTCTTATAAACAGGAAAAGAGGTGAACCAAAGCTGCAGGTTCAACAGAACCTGTTTAGGAAATAGTTACAAGATTTGAAGACATGTTTTGAACAATGGTGTTCAACAGGGAAACTATTCAGATACCTACCCAGGCATCTGCCAGTTAAAACAAGCACACTGGTAATAAGCCACTTTCTAATAAAACTGCTAGTACTTTGTTCAATACTGAAAGAGGAAACTAGCAGATAGCAATCTGAGTGTTAGACTAGGACCCTGGGAGACCGTGTCCTATCTCAGTCCTGGCACAGCTGATAAATCAAACAAAACAAACGAATATCTCCCAGCTTGTTACTTACTTCCAGGCAGTAAGCAAGGAGTCATAAATAAAGTCCAAGATAAACAAAGTCCAGCAGGGTTTCACAGCAAGGGAGTGTCCAAGGTCAATCCAAGCATTTGTCAAGGCATTCAGCAAGGTAGCAGGTCAGATAAGCTCTGACAACTCCTGGAGGGGAAGGACGGCAGCTAAATAGGTCCCAAGCCACAGCTGAGACTTGATTGATTGTTACCGGTTATAAATCCTGAGAGAGCGATGCTGGCTCTCTCTTTGCTGCATGTGCACTGCGAAGCTGGGTCGAGGTAAGTGTTCTTCTATATCTGAAGAAGCAAGACTCTGTTGGAGCTGGCACCATCCCCTGTTCTGTTTCCAGCACTGTAACCTCTCTCTGTACAGCAGGCCCTGGCATGCCTTCTGTTTCAGCCTCTGGCATTCCTCTGCTTTAGACTCTGAGTCAGAGTCCATGCTCTGGAAGCAGAGCATGACACCAGGGTTCAAATTCCCACTCACACATGGAAACCCACCAAGTGACCTTGAGCAACTCCTCTCATCCTCAGAGGAAGGCAATGGCAAACCCCGTCTAAACAAATCTTGCCAAGAAGAAACTGAGATAGGTTTGCCTTAGTGTCACCCTATGTAGAAATGACTTGAAGGCACACAAGAACAAACAACATCATCAGACTCCCAAAGCTGCTTACTTCAGGTCTGAATTGATGGTTTCTTCCAGCCAAATTTGTGTCTGCACACATTTTGAGACAAGGAGAAGTTGCAACCTATAACTAAATAGCCTATTGCATGGCAACCATGTTGAATCATAACTTCATAACTGAGTGAAGACTTGACAACACTGAAATATCCAATTGCTCTAGTCATCTTGCTAGTTATATTCCATCCTGGTAAATTCAGAGCAATATGTAGAGGTAAGCCAAAACATATATATGCAAAAGAAGAAGAAAAAAAAGACAAAGCAAGAATGAGCAGGTACGCAATCCCCAAAGGAAGAGTCCCAGGATTGCCTAGTCATTTTTAATAAGAGTTGCATTGACCTACATAAAACCTTTAGTTTGCCCCAATGAAGCTGAGAACTTCAACTCTGGAATGAGATTTTTTTTCTGTCAAGTCCTCAGATTTGTCTATAATTATAGACACCCTTTTGAATGGAAAGATAATGCCCCCTAAATATGTTCCTCCATGCTCATTCCAATTTCTTATTATGGTTTTTGAAAGTTTCCTTGGTGCACATACAACTCTTCCAATCTTCTCTGGCCTGTAAAATTGAATCAAAGCATATGCCAAGATAATTTTTTAAAAAAATTGGAGGAGAGAAAGAAAAAAGGTGAAGAGAGGACTATAAGATACGAGTGTGCACTAGGCAATATATTAATATCTGACCATATACATTAACGTAAACTGGGTTTGATTTCCCACACTTCAGTTTGTAGCATAAAGCACATCTCTTTATTCAACTATGACAAGGTCATAGGATCTCTGGGAACAGAGGTTTAATTACCCAGGCAGGCTCTACAGAGTTCAGGAACTTCTAGCAGCCAAACCTGAAACAGATATTTCACAATATAGCCACTGTCAGAGGTGTGATTCAATGAGATTAACACATACGCAGTTGTAAAGTCAAAAGCTTTCACGGCTGGAATCCATGGGTTGTTGTGGGTTTTTCGGGCTATGAGGCCATGTTCTAGTAGTATTTGCCCCTGATGTTGTGCCTGCATCTGTGGCTGGCATCTTGAGAGGATCTGCTGGCATGGAAGTCAGACAGAGTATACATACTTGTGTGATCCGCAGCTGGGAGGGATTTGCATTTGTGATGCACTAGTGATGCAGCTGGCCTGTGAGATAGCCCATTGTTGAGTGGACTAGCCCCCAGGGTTGCATTGTTAACCAGGGGATATGCATAACAGTTGCACACACAAATGCACACACAACTGTGGATTGTGAGGAAATCTTACTTTAAGATCTATTTTACTACATTGCAGAAAAAATGAGAAAGCCTGCCAGTCAATGCTTAATGGAAGCACAACAACCTGAAGCTATGGTTCTGCACTAGAGGCCCATCTTGGAACCAGAAGTCATTGATTCAGTCCTGGATGGTCACATCTCTGCCTAAACACCAGACATGACATCTGTCAAAACTTTAGAAGGGTTTAGAGACCTAAGACAGGATTTCATAGAATCACTTTTTGATTTATTTATTGTCTGGTTGATGCTCTCATCCCAACCAAGGGGGAATTGTGTGAGTGGACAGAGGAACCAGTATTTGCTTTCTGCAGAGAAATAAAGGTCCAGAACCATATTTTATCAACAAGAGCTTAAACTGAGCTATCCTACTTTATTGATTCCAGAGACAGCAGCCTAGGACCCCAAATAAGATACTGCTAAACACTCTCAGCCCCCAAAAACCTACTTAGGATCTTCAGAAATCAGAAATAAATGTTCATATATATTTGTTTAATTATACCCCCAGGAACTCAGAATGGCTTTTCAGACCTTCACCAGTCCCGGGGTAAATCAATGGCTTTTCAGACCTTCACCAGTCCCATGGATAAATCAAATGCATTCTACAGACTTTAGAAAGGAAGGGTATCTTGTCTTACTTTGTTTAAATCCTAGATTAGCTTTCAAAGAATGCTATGCTGATGCACACAATAAAAAATATCATGCAATGTTGATAGTAAAAAAAAATTAAAGGCAAAGCACCACAAGCAGGCTAGCACATGAATAGCTGATTTTTCCAGTGCTGGACAAATCTTCACTCCACTTCCCTACCAGTAATCACTAGCAGCACAGTACTGGAAAACTGTCGCCTTTGCATATATGAAATTCAGCAGAAATAAATGTAAAATCCTGAATCTACAAAAAATCAAAAGCACAAGTATAGGATGGGATGAGAGTGAGCGAACTGGCCTGGTAGCAGTACACGTGGAAAGGACTGAGATTTTTTTTATTGATCCTAAGCTGAACACGACCCACTACTGTGACAAAGCTGCAAAAAAACTTAATGCCATTCTAGACTTAATTAATAGAAACACAATGGCCCTTTCCACACGGGGGTAATAAAACGCTTTAGCGCACTGTAGCGCGATTTCTGACGGAGGTCTTCCATACCTTAAAGTGCACTGAGTCGTCTTTAATTTCCAAGTTCCACACGTCAATCCGTTCAGAAACGTCTCCAACTGTGCTTGCACGTGCTTTTAAAAACCGGAAAAAAAGTGTTTCTTTTCCCCGTGATCCGCGCAATCACATCTTGCTCACTTGTGTGGAAGCGCAGATACGCGCTGATTCGCCCCTGAGATGAACGGGGGGCGGGCCGTGGGCGTGGACAGCTTCGGCGGTTGGCCCGCCCCACAAAGAGCCGAACGGCGCCATTTTTTGATCCTCGCTAGCGAGAGCCCACAGCAGGAAAAAGAAAAAAGCATTGCAGGTACGCTAAATTGGAATTATTTATTTACAGTCCATCTTAAAATTGCCTTTTGATGTTTCCGTGGGGATATGAGCTTCAGGGGGACTGTGGATTTATTGCCTTCATCTGGAGTGGCCTATCCGGGGTGGGGGTGGGGGGGGGAATTTCTTGGGAAGTCGCCTCTAGTGACACCGCCATTTCGCAACCCACCACAAACCGCTGCATGTGTGAGCCGGAGGGCAAGGGGGGCCGCGGCGGCGGCGGCGGATGGGGGACCCTTCGGCGCCCTGCCAAGAGGGCGCTGAACGGACAGGGCAGCATGGTGGCCGCCAGCGGTCCCGCGGGAAGCCTCGGAGTAATGGCGCCTTCACTTTGAAGAAGCGCTGCGGGGATATCAATTGCAGGTTTGGCAAATTGGGATTATTTCTTTGAAACCCCCCCCCCCATTGCTACCGCGGATGAAAGCGAAAGATCCACAGCCACCTGGAGTTTCAGTGGGGGCCTGGAAGCTTCAGGGGGCTGTGGATTCTTCCGCGGCGGCATATTGGGGAGGTTATTTTTAGAAAGTCTCCCCTAATACCGTCATTTCGCAACCCGCCACAAAGCGCTGAATGTGCGAGCCGGGGGGCAAGGGGGGCCACGGAAAGCCTCGCCTTCACGTTGAAAAAGCGTCGTGGGGCTACCCTGACTGTCCCCCGGAAATGCTGCCCAGAACATGAGGGAAAACAGGGCAGGGGGCCATGTCCTGCATTGGGCAGAATGGACCGAAATGAGTGTGGAGGGGTGGCTAGCTGGGGGGCCTGCAAACCCCATGCATTCAGCCCGACCAGTTATCTCCCTGAACGGCGTGATTGATTTGCAGTTGGTGTCACTTGAGGCCGAGAGAGTGCGACCCGACTGACATCCCTTGCTCCAACAGAACTAGAGCCTGATTGGTGGGCGGTTGGTGGGGGCCACGACAGGGACGCGGTCTGGCAGGATGAGAGGAGGGGCTAAGTGGGGTGCTACGGACAGAAGATGACCATCTGCTTTGTGTACACAAGCCTCCCCAAAACCCACTATTTCCTCGCAGGTGGATCCCCGGTGGCCCGTCCTTCGAGGCTGAGAGAGGGATCAGACAAGGAACACTCCGTGGCGAAAAACCTCCATCCAGTTCTCCAAAACGGATTTCAGTGGTGGTCTCCCATCCAGGTTTAAATCCCAACGCACCCTGCTTAGCATTCCAGGTTAGCATGGGATTTGGGACCTGTTCACATGATCTTCAAGTGCTTTCCACACCTGCCTTACTATGGCGGGTGGATCCAGGTCAAACTGTAGACTGCTTCCAAGGGTGAACTGGTTATATGCAACCATTGAAAACAAGTCACAGGAAAGCTTAGAGAAATATATTTTATTAAATAACTAGATAAAATTATCACCCAACATAACAGAAAAACAGAAAACAAAGGTCAAAAAACATTATAGGAGGTTGCCCCTCCTCATCTGTCTCTTGAGGTCCCGCAGCTCCCTCCTTATCTCTGCATACGAATTATCGAGGGCAGCTGACACCTCTGAAAGGCTTCTCTGTGCAGACTCATCTGTGGGTGGGAGAGTAGATATTAGGACGCCGTGCTGACACGCTTGGTGAAAGCACCGTAGCCAACCTTCCATCATGGCCACCCGTGTTACTAACTTACACATCTTGGCAGTTTTCCTTTCCAGCGTGGTCATCCCCGCCATCAAGGAATCTGCAATGGACCTCAGATCCTGGGGGATGGACCTGGAAAGAAAAGATGACATTGGCGACCAGGCATCCTTGGAGTGGGCCTCCATGTGTGCCACCTTCCGCGGAGTAATTTTTTGATACTTGCCAGCTGTGCGTGAGGATGGTCTAGGAAAGTCTTCCTGTCGCTCCTCCATCGCGGACAGTGCGCCAACTGCGAAAGGAAGGAAACTGTTCAACATCCCTGTCAGCAATTGTGCATCTAATCTCCACATTTTCTCCCACATAGGTGGTTACTGTACCGTCAGCTGCTTGCTCCTCTTCCCCTGGCACATCAATTACCAGGTCACCGTGACCGGGGGAGGAACCAGCGGGGCTCTCTGCTTGTGCGCCTGTGGCTGAAATAGAAACAAGCGGGAAACAGGTGTTGCCCCGGAAACAGATCAACTTCCTAGCTGTGAATAAAGTTTTCACGCCAAAGCTGTTGCACATGTTTTACCTATATCTTCCCCTGCACCTCCAACGTCACTTTCCTCCCCAGGGCCCGAGGTGTCCCCCAGCACGATTGTTTCAGGCTCTGGAGAAACAGGAAAAAGCAAAGCTCTCAACCTTTGCAAAACAACGGGCAGACCTCCCGTAAAACACACCAGTTCCCCACGTGTTTGCATACGCAGGGATGGGGCTGAGAATCTCATAAGAAGTGAAGGTGTTGCACTTGCCTTCCCTCTCTGGGGTCCCGGCGACATCAACATTTTGCCTGGTCTCATGGCGTCTGGCACCTGGGAAGGGAAGTGGCACATGCTGCTGTCAGTGTGTGCTCACATAATGGGGGGAACAAGGAACCCCCCACCGTTTGATTGACCATCACTTGTTCATTGGGAGGGGGATGGTTGTCAAGGGTACTCACGTCCTCTTCTGCGGCCACACCAGGAGGGGCGCCCAGCAGACTTCCACAGCCGCAGCATGGTTCGAAAGTAGGGAGGCTTGGCTGCATGGGGTGGGTGGCCATTAAAGCGTTCCATACAGTCGTAGAACGCCGCCTTAATGGCTTTGAATTTAGAGTTGACCTGCGCGGCCGTCCTGTCGAACCCCTGCCGTGACAACCCCCTTGCAATGGTCTCATAGTATTCCCTGTTGGGGGCATTTGTGCTACGGAGTAGTACGTTGACCCCTCCGCACCACTCGACCATAGCCAGCATCTCCCTGGTTTCAAAATCATCCCAGAGGGCACCCTCATGCGCCATCTCTCTCCTCTCTCTCTCTCTCTCTCTCTCCCTCTCTCTAACACTCCTATCTATCTCTCTATCTAGCTATCTAGCTATGTATCTATCTCTCTATCTATCTCTCTATCTATCTTTCTCTCTCTCTCTCTCTCTCTCATCTCTATCTCCCTATCTATCTATCTATCTATCTATCTATCTATCTATCTATCTATCTAATAAAAGTATCTTAAAAACCAAAATCCACAAACTCTCACGCTCCTCCACTCTCCTAATCTCTCCTACCTTCCGCCCCGACACGCCCACAGGAAGGCTGCAGTTCCACCACCTTTCTGTGGGGGTCCCGCGGCGCCAAGTCCTGGTGGCCGCTGCGCATGTGCGAAGCGTCGCCGGGAGAAACTGCGCTGGGGCGACAAGGAGGAAGCCATTACTCGGAACTAGTAACCTCGTGGTCAGCCAAACTTTGCGGAAGAGTTTTGTTGAAGGTGGCTATGGCGACCCAAGATGCAAGCCAGGGAAATGTGTCCAGCCCTGGAGAGGGAGAGGTCAACCCGAGGAGAAGCAGGGCAAAAGGCAGGGGGGTCGCGTGGCGACACTCCGAGGTAAAGGATCTCCTTGAAGTGTGGGGCGAACAGAAGTACCAGGCGGATCTTCAGGAAAGCTACCGCAATATCGAAATATTTGAAGAAATAGCCAGGGAAATGGAAAGAAGAGGGCACAAAAGGACAGCGGAAGAATGCCGCACAAAAACCAAGCGGATGCGGCTGGACTACCGTCATGCGGTCGCTGCAAATAAAAGGACAGGCTCGTCCCGGGTTACCTGTCCTTACTTCGAGGAGCTGTCGCAATTTTGGGTGGTGACGTGGGTGCACACCCACCAAGGGTCATCGCGAGCCTACAGATTGCAGAGGACGGGGATCACGGAGTGGAGGGGGCTGCAGCATCAGAAGGTATGAATGTTAAGAGGGGTACCCTCATCTTGGTTTTGTATCACCATCTATGCATGGAAATTCCACCCATTCCTTTCCCTTTTTGTGCTCCAGAGCGTGCCCATAGCCAGGAGCTTTTTGGGGATTCCCCGGATACCTCTGATGCGGAGACATCAGGTAAGGCAGGTTGTTAGTGTGGCAACAAACGTATAAGCTTCGCTTTATCTCCCTGGGTCGCAATAGCCCTTGGGCATGGCTGCTATGAAGCGGAAAGAATGCTTTTGCAATGTGCATGCTACCTACCTTTCAATTCCTGCATCACTACTTACTCTGTAACTCAATAGCAAGCCCTTTTGCTCCCCAAAACGGCCAAGTTGTCTGAACTCTTGGATTCCTGTGGGTCTCTGGGTATGCTAACGGTGTGGGAGCATACGAAGGCGCGCAGTATGTTCCTGGTCCCTTCCAACTGGATATCAATGTGTATAGGTCAATGGGGAGGGGAAGGCCGGAAGGGGGCCGCCGGGAGCCATGCAGAATGCATTCTCAGCGGACTTGTTCTTTCACACCTCGCAACCTATCCCCCGATGCAGGCATGGACGACACCAGCAACACGCCAGTTCATCCCGGGACATCTAGAGCGGAAAATGACAGCACCACTGGTACAGGTGAGTTTTTAACCACCACCCTTACTCCACACCTTGTCACCATAGCACTAGAGGTGTTGGCCGGAAGGTACAGGAACCCTCCTGCTGGACCTTTTGCACAACAGTCAAGCCTGGTGTCTCACGAGTGAGCAGGATCCATGAAACTAGACATATAAATAATTGTTTGCATGCACGGTTCCTGTTGCTTCCCTTCTCCCTGCACACATTTCTCCTAAAGTTAGGTATTCGCTGTGGCTGTCACTCCTCAGTGAGATGTGACACGAGAGGTGATGTTACATGGGATGATGAGAGATGTGATTGGCTTTGCCGCTGCCTGGCATGCAGTTTTGTGCGGCCCTCACAGGAATGTCGTGTTGCGTTTCTAAAATCACATCCCATTAACCAGTACAATGCTACTTCCGTTTTGCTTTCACTCTCCCTAGATGAGGCAAGCAACGGTACAGCAGAGGTCACACGCAGCACTACCGCCGCGGGCTTGTCTCCCCGGTCCAGACTACGCATGTCGCGCCATAGGACCACTGCAGCGGGGCGTAGTGAGAACCTTCCCGCTGCTACCATAGCTACCATGGATCTCATACGGGAGCAGCAGGAGCTCAACAGGGACATGCGTGCCAGGGAGTTCCAGCATGAGAGTACCACAGCGACAGAAGAACGCAGGGAGCTGCTCTCCCTGCTTAGGGAATGTATCAGGGTTATGTCCGCAATCGCGGATGCAGTGAATGCAAGAAATGCTGCCATCCTCCCCAGGAATGATGGCAGTGTGGTTTCTGAACAAACTGAGCCCGAACCAGGCCAGAGCCTTGCAACGGGGGGAAGCCCATCGACCTCCTCCCAGCAGCAGGTGGCAAGACGACATTTCCCAAGGGTCAAGAGACCCTGCCACAGGTACAGCCCTTGAGAAATGTATCTCCCCACCTACCTGCCCATTTGGATGGGTACAAATATGGTCCCGTTTACTTGTTAGCAGTATCCATTATCTAACTGTTTAAAGTTATATGTTTCCTATTTCTCCTATGAAAGGGGAGTTGCCATATATCTTGTTTTCCTTTGAAGTCAGTACTATTGTTTGCCATTCATGTTGTTTTTGTGTTTTTGAAATAATAAAAGCAATCCCTGTTATTTTTGCAACAAAAGCAGTGTAAAGTTTATTTGTAAAGGGGAAAGTATTTACAACAGGGAGGGGCAAAACACCTTCTAATTGCAATTACAAACAAGGGAGAAAACTACAAATCTAGGACTGAACATTGTCCTCAGCAATAAGGCTTGCAATGGCATTCCTAACTGTTTCCCCTTCACGGAGCCTCCTGGCGGAGGAGTGGGGTCGGAAGTCATCCCGTGTTTGTGGGAGGCGCAGAGGTGGGGGGAGCAAGGTCGGGGTGCAGGATGTGGCCCTTTGACTCGCAGATGTTGTGGAGGACCACGCAGGCGGATATAATGGGAAGGTAGTTCTTCTCGGACACGGTTAGGGGAGCTGAGAGGCAGCCCCACCGTGCCTTGAGCCTTCCAAAGGCCCGCTCCACCACGTTCCGACAGCGGTTGAAAACCCTGTTGTAAGCCAACTTCCTTGGGTCCATGGCCCCTCCGTATGGCTTCATCAACCACCTTGACAGGGGGTACGCTGCATCTCCGAGGATGACTGGACCAATGGAAACGCCATTTATGGTGATGGTAGGGTTCCCAGGAACATACCGTCCAGCCTCCATGGCGTGCCACAAGGAGGAGTGACGGAAAACAAACGCGTCATGCGTTCTGCCCGTAAAGCCAAGGACAATATCCAAAAAGCGTCCTTCATGGTCCACCATCCCCTGCAGGAGAATGGAGAAGGAGCTCTTGCGGTTTACGAACTCTTCCCCTCTTCCTTTTGGTGGCCGCACAGGAATGTGTGTACCATCAACCGCGCCGATGCATTGGGGAAATCCCATGCGATGGAATCCATCCATGACCTGCAATGAGTGGCAACACAAAAAACAAACATTACTCCTTTCATGGCCAGTGCAGGGATAGCGGCGGGACCGGTCTGGGCTGAGATGGCGTCACCGGGAGACGTCGGGGCACGGGGGAAGGACGGAAGGGGAGAGAGGCCGGGAGGGGGAAGGGTGGATGGAGGTGGGGAGGGGGGACGGAGGGCCGCGGATGGCCGCGCGCGTGGCGTGGCCAGTGCAGGGATGGTGGCCAGAACGGTCTGGGCTGAGATAGCGTCACCGGGAGACGTCGGGGCGCGGGGGAAGGACGGGAGGGGAGAGAGGGCGGGAGGGGGAAGGGTGGATGGAGGTGGGGAGGGGGACGGAGGGCCGCGGATGGCCGCGCGCGTGGCGTGGCCAGTGCAGGGATGGTGGCCGGAACGGTCTGGGCTGAGATAGCGTCACCGGGAGACGTCGGGGCGCGGGGGAAGGACGGGAGGGGAGAGAGGGCGGGAGGGGGAAGGGTGGATGGAGGTGGGGAGGGGGGACGGAGGGCCGCGGATGGCCGCGCGCGTGGCGTGGCCAGTGCAGGGATGGTGGCCGGAACGGTCTGGGCTGAGATAGCGTCACCGGGAGACGTCGGGGCGCGGGGGAAGGACGGGAGGGGAGAGAGGGCGGGAGGGGAAGGGTGGATGGAGGTGGGGAGGGGGACGGAGGGCCGCGGATGGCCGCGCGCGTGGCGTGGCCAGTGCAGGGATGGTGGCCGGAACGGTCTGGGCTGAGATAGCGTCACCGGGAGACGTCGGGGCGCGGGGGAAGGACGGGAGGGGAGAGAGGGCGGGAGGGGGAAGGGTGGATGGAGGTGGGGAGGGGGGACGGAGGGCCGCGGATGGCCGCGCGCGTGGCGTGGCCAGTGCAGGGATGGTGGCCGGAACGGTCTGGGCTGAGATAGCGTCACCGGGAGACGTCGGGGCGCGGGGGAAGGACGGGAGGGGAGAGAGGGCGGGAGGGGGAAGGGTGGATGGAGGTGGGGAGGGGGGACGGAGGGCCGCGGATGGCCGCACACGTGGCGTGGCCAGTGCAGGGATGGTGGCCGGAACGGTCTGGGCTGAGATAGCGTCACCGGGAGACGTCGGGGTGCCGGGGAAGGACGGAAGGGAGAGAGGGCGGATGGATGTAGAGTACTCACTCTGCGATAGTCTCCAAGGGAAACGGTGGACGACAGGAGGACCTGCTCTATCGCCAGACACACCTCAATGACAATCACAGCGACTGTGGAGATCCCCAAGCCGAAGGTGTTCGCCGTTTTGCGATATATAAGCGGCGTTGACAACCACCAAACGGTAATCGCCACTCTCTCCTCCACAGATATGGGTTGACGCATTTCTGTGGCTTTCCTCTCAAGTATGGGACGCAGACGGTCGGCGATCTCGAAGAGGGTGGCTTTCGTCATGCGAAAGTGGTAGAGCCACTGGTCATCGTCCCACTTAGCAAGCACCTCCTCAGCCCACCATGTCCTCCGCATCCTCTCCCTGACCCACCACCTTCTGGGGCGTGGGAGACGCCGCGAGTGTCCTCTCAGAAGGGGCGCATAGAAAACGTCCTCCTCCTCATGGTCGCGATGGAGCCTGGACCTCCTCGCTCGATCTCTGGCCCATTGTTCTTGCATGGTGGCCACCACTACACCCAGGACCGCGACAAAGGGCCCCAGGAACCTGACCAGGTCATCAAGAACCTCGCCCTCCATCGCAAAGCCACGAACAAGCCAGAAAATCGGCGAAGCAGGAAGCACAACGACCGGCACCAACCAACGCACTAGCCAGAGGTGGGGGATGGCGGCGAAGGCGGGAGGCGTTGGGGAGGACCTTGCATACGTACGTGCACGCATGCGCGGGTACGTACCGACGCAACACGCCATTTCTTCAAATCGAAATCAGCCTATCACAGCCATAGTGGGCGAGGTTATGTTAATAGCGGGGGTGGTCAGGACGGCAACGTGTGGATCTCTGAAACCGCGCTAAGCCGGATCAAACATAAGACGTATGAATGGAGAGCGCGCATTAGCGCGGATACAAAAAAACCCGGTAAAAACCGGCCGGAACAGTCACTACGCGAATTCCTCTTCTCGTGTGGAAAGGGCCCAAGTCCACATCATGGAAAATGACAGTTACAAAGCACTGGTCAGGGCCACACCTGAAATCTTGTATCCAGTCCCATACTGAGAGGTCTGGCAACCAAGTCCTATGAAGAATTGTTGAAAGAACTGTGTATGAGGGTATTTTGATTCTGATTTTTTTTAATAGTCAAAGAACTTTGCCTTGTTTATCATGTTTTTGAATATAAGGATTGTTTATCTCATCATCACTTTGATTTTCATATTTATACTAGTTTTGATCACCATTTTAGCAAAAGAAAAAAGAAAAAGACTTATTAAAGAATATCAACAGTTGATCGTATACCATTATTATCTATACTTCAATAATTTTTAACTAAAAGGAAAAGAAAGAAAGAGCTAGGTTTGTTTATTCAAGAGAAGATTAAGGGCAGATAGAGTAATGGTCTTCAGGAAGGAGTGCTATGCAGACAGAGCAGAAATGTTCTTTGTTGCTCCACGGAGCAGATCTTGGATGAATTGATGGAAACTGCAGGGAAGCCGATTTCAGCCAAACAAGAGAAGAAACAGCCTCATGGTAAGACAGAGGATGGTGAGGCAGTGGACTCTCTTTTACTGGAGATATTTAAGCTGAGACTGGATGGATGTTTGCATATGTGATCTGAGTGTCCTAAAGTGAATCAATTTTGGCACACAATCCTGAATTTGATGACAGTCATTACAAAGCAAACAATAAAGCCCTTCCCAAATCTTCTACTACTCTCTCTTTGTACCAAAGAAAATAAACAGCTATAGCACAGAGACTTGATTGTTTTCTTCCTCATGGCTGCTCTCATGGAGAATGCTAAAAATTGGAACAGCAGAGATATATTCTTGGATAGTTGGTGAAAAAGAACCTGGAATGTGTGACTTATGGAGAAGCAGTCAGATAGCATCAGAGTCTCTGAAGGACAAACCACTCATGACACCTTTCTCAATAAATGGCTACATTTACTGGATATATAAACAAGGGACCACAACAATGACAACTGCCATCACACCATGTTGGACTTTGGAAGGACATTACAGATCAAAAACTCCCAAGTCTGCTGAGGAAATTTTGACATTTCAAGCTACAAGATCCGAAAAGATTAAAGTATCAGGAAGCATGAATGAACTCATATCCATTGCTTGCTGAGAATTTCCGAGTTGTTTTTTGGTTTTGTATTTCTGTTTTGTGTGTGTGTTTTCCATGCTTTGTGTGTATGTAAAATAAAGTTCTTAAAAAAAAAAAGAAATTGCAGGGGAGCTAATTTCAGCCAAAGAAGAGGAGGAACTACTCCATGGTAAGACAAACTACCTTATGAAGCAATGGACTTGCTTTCGTTGGAGATATTTAACCTGAGGCTAGATGGAGAGCTGTCAGGGAGACGTTCATGCTGCATTGCACATCCTCTTCAGTGGTTCTCAACCTGTGGGTCCCCAGATGTTTTGGACTTCAGCTCCCAGAAGCCCCAGCCATTATGGTCAATGCTCAGGGCTTCTGGGAGCTGAAGTCCAAAAACATCTGGGGACCCACAGGTTGAGAACCATTGCTCTACATGAAGAGCAGGTTGGACTACATGAGCTCCAAAATCTCTCCCCACTCTGATTTTATGTTTATTTCTAGAAATAATTATATGAAAGTAACTTCACAGAACAACACTGGACACTCCCATTCAACTTTTCTTTTAAAAACACTCACAGAGAGAGACAAATATCTGATCAAAACTTAACACTGCTAGTTCAAACACAAGACTCTTCTTGTTCCTGTTCCTCTCCTACGAATAATGGCAACATCGTAGCTAAATTGCCTTTTGATGTGATTGCCTGAAACAAAGATACTGAACACTATATTAATAAATACTGTGTACGCCACGGTGATTACCGATGCAAACCTTGGGTGCAAGTCCTAAGAAAATTACACCAGGTATCCAGTAGACTCATCCCGCAAAGTCCACAATGAAATGATCTCAGTCACACAAAATACAAAACTGAAATATCTTCTCTCTAGCCCTTTTTTTTTTAATGACAAATTGCTTTCTTTCAAGCTGGACCAAAAAAAGGGGGGGGGCTTAAGAGAAAATGAGTCCCACTTCTTTAATTTCCCCTGATTACTTGAGGAAAAACAACAAAGATCTTTTTGGTCCTCTTGACCAGATCACGTCATAACCCGATAAAGCCTGCAGTGTTTCCCAAGTTTATTCTGGATCAACAAAGGCTGCCTTTAGAATGTGCCTCTTTTTCTCCCCCGGGACAAAGCAGTAGCAAAACACCCTGTTGTGTTCCGGTGAAGTCATCCATTCATTTGCCCTAGCCAGTCAGATCCTATTTTGATCTGCCAGTAATGAAGCCATACAGCACCGTAGACGTTTTTGTCAGCACGTGGGTTTACTGAGTAAATACCATTGACCATCAGTTACCCTCGATGATTTTCTATGACATGCATGTAATGACTTGGCAAACCGGTCGTCTGCAGTCTCTTGCCATTTGGTCCTACCCCTGAAATCCAAGAAAGTAGCAAGACTCACATTACACCAGAAAGCCAAGAGAGGGGAAAAAAAGTGATACTTGTATTTGGGAAAACATTTGCAAATCCAGATCTAGGAAGATGAGGGAGCCCTTGGAAAAACACTGCCCACTTTGCCAATATTGTGGGGGGCGAGATTACCTTGTTGGGAGCACTCGATGTTTCCTCCACAATTGAAGCGACAATTTTTGTTTTTTTCCCAGTGCCTTGGAAGTGGAAACTTTTCAGAACACTGCAGGAAAGGAGGACGGGCCATCATTGTAAATATACAGCAGCTTCCAGAAGCAGCCATTTTTTTATCTATTTTTTTGGTGATAATCATTTTCCTCAAGAATACCATGAAAATGTTCAGCTTCCAGACTACAGAAGGGAAAGTGAAGATGACATCTGGGACTCATTTGGTACCAGAACATGAAAAAGAAACATTCCATGAATTAAAAGGAGAAAGAAGACCCAGAAGAAAAATCAGTGGTGCCTTTCAAAGTCTTAGATGAATGACATCTGCCCAAGAATTCCCAGTATCAATCCAAGTCCCCAAACATCACCATGATAAAGAGCAGTAAGGAAAAGGCTCTGTCAATACAGGTATACCTCAGATAACAAAGTAGATGTATTCCTGAGCATTACTTCTGTAACAGAAAATTTGGTACCAGAGGCAGGAATAACATGGAAAGAATAGGGATAGTTTCCTGTAGAGCAGATCCACATGTTTCAGCAAACTTTTTATTCAAAACTAGCAATATGCACCTGTGAAATGATGAACACTACATGAAGTGGTACAAATATACATCAGGATGATTATGGATGTAACCCTTGTGTGCAAGTCCTAACAAAAATTAGACCAGGCTGAGCCTAGTATAGGCTTCTGAAGGCTTTTGGAAGGCTGAGCCAGGTCAGCTAAGCTTTGCATAAGTAAACAAAAACATTCTGAATTTTTTAGAGACCAACTGAAACTTTCTTCCAAAAGGCATCTAGGGATAATTTTTTTCTTTCATCATCCTCCATTTTTCATAAGATTTCTATTTCTGTGGCAAGAGTTATAGACCTATGCGTCTTTTTTTTTAACATGCTGTGAGACCAGCTTATCTCCTGTGCCCTTTTCTCATTGTTCTGCCATTCACCCATGCTCAGTAAAGGATTCTGGGGGCAGCTGGTGTTCACCTTGCCTGTTATAGGCAAGCACACACATCTACAGTAGGATCAGCTAGAACAGAATTGCTTGCCTTTCAATTGAAACTTGATTGCATTGTTTACATCAGATATGCTGCTCCAACCCAACACAGAAAGCCATTGTTTCTCCAGCCTTCCTTCACCATTCCCCCAATGCTGATCCTGCTAAGAAAAACTTCCAGCTAGACAGAGGACAAGAATAAAAAGGGGAGGGACACAACAAGACTTTGTAAAAAGGAGTTTCTTTGTCAGAGGCTTTGTTAACTGAGCTATGCCAATACAAAATTAAGGACTGTCAAACCGCCAGATGCACACACACCCCCATCATTTATTTATATCATGGAAAAAAACAAGATCTCAAATGACAAGTCAACCCATACTGGAGATATCAAACATCTTCCACCATTTGGTGGATAATTTTCTAATATATATATTAAGATTCATACTGGAATAAACCCAAAATGATTTTGTGGATCAAGCTCTGTAAAACACTTGTGGTGGTTCTGGTCTCTTAGCTTATAGCACAAAATCATGCCCTTTGAACACTTTTCAATGTGTTCTTCCCTCCCAAACGCAAGCCTTGACATGATGCACGAGAGTAAATCTCCTCCACACATGCCACTGAGCAATTGGGAGACAGGCCTCCTTGGGCAAGATCCTTTCTCTGTAAAGGACACAGTCATTATTTATGCTTCAACTATCTGCCTTAAAAATCTGAGAGACATTGAAAATCCATTTAACACATGACATTATCACAGGGGAAATCAATGGCTTTTCTTCAGGTAGCAACCTTTGCTAGTGGGGGAAGGGAAGCCACCATATTACTAGGAAGTTTATATTAATAAGTTGGGCAGATATGTCACCTAAGCTTATGAAAGTTAAAACTCTCCAATATACAGATGCCAAGATCGGGCAAAGTGGTGTGTGGACTGCCAGTAAAGGAGGACAGAGGCAACTAGCCCAGTGACAGCAAGAGGGAACTTTTCTGGTGCACCCTATAGTCCATTGGTGGCCATTTGTTTCAAAGGCAGAGTTGTCCCAAGGCCCCATCCAGAAGCCATTATGCTGAGTATGTACCAGATACCTTCTTATATGACGCTGTAGGAAGAAGATCTGCAAGCATAGCCCTCAGTTTCACTAGAATAAATCCCCAACAAAATTCCAACCACAGTTAGCATGTAGACCACAGTGTGTCTTAGCCTGTGAATTCACTGATGGAAATGATAGAGGAAGATGATGTATGATGATAATGTCAACTACTGTAGACAGTCAGACATGGAACAACTAGTCTATGCACATGCTTTACAAAATACAGGTTGCAACCATGACCAAAAAAGAGAGAACAAGGATCACAGTTTATTAAATCCAATGAAAACAATCAGCAGAGGGGAACTGATATGCCCAAACTAAAGGCCCTAAACCTGCTAGGTTAGGGCAAATACTTCAGCCTAGGGAAAAGAGTAAAGCAACATTTCCATTCCTCTTTCCCAGATGCACCATAAAGCGTGGAGGATAGTCTTCCAAAAAGCACCCCCTCTCAACACATAACAATCCAGCCAAATCCTGCCCATGGGTTCCATAGCCCAAGAGTGCAAGTCTCTGGCATGGTGCATAAACATGTCCTTAACCTCATCCATTTGTAGATTTATTTAAAAGAATAACAGCACCAAATAAAACTTAAACCAACCACTGATTAACCTGTGCAGAGCAGGCAAAGAAAAAAAACTGTGCACAGCACAAATGAGTCAAGTTCTTTCTCTGCCTTCTAGGGCAATGGGCTAATCTTGCAAAGAATCAGAGGGGCAGGAAGGGCATGGCTGCAAAGAAAGACACCCAAACAGGAAGAGGATCAGGCTTAAATAGCCTTGGGTTCCCTTCAAATATGGTACATGACTGCACATAAAGCCACTTCCATATCTGCCTCTTAACTTGCCCTCCCTGCAAATGATGATCCCAAAACAGAAAGCAGAAATAGCCATGGAATGGAATTATTGCCAAATAATTTACACATGCACAAAGATCCATCTGATAAGTTATCCAATACATCTTCAAGCATGCTTAAAGAAACTGCTTGGGATGCCCCAACACTAATCTCCTACTAAATAAGCTAAGTTAAGCAGAAGACACAGCGATCTTAGTACTAAATATTCTCTACTCAGGTAGGCAAGAGCAAGTCTATAGTACTGGAGAAAGGACAACATCCAAACAAGAAATTGTGTTGCCTATGTCATATCTATATCTCATATTGAACAGTATAGTAATTTTCAAGCAAAACTTAAAACTGCTTTTTTTCTTCTTTTTTCTCTTTCTCTTTTTTTAAATTATATTGGCCACAATATCTGTTCCACTAGAGATGTTTCCAAAGGAAGTTTCCTTAGCAGTAGTGCCACTGAAACAGGAAGTGAAATAGGAAGTACTTAGAAACTACAAGCATTTGGGATTGCCAACTGTTTCTAGGCAATACATGGTATTTTACCTATACAGATTCTACTGTTTCTTCCAACCAGCAACTCCCCCAAGATTACCATAGCCAATGTCATAAGTCCATTGTGCTCCCCATTCACAGATCTCTCTGTCCGAAGGACCTTACAGTCATATTTCCATTCATAAAACCGATACCTTTCAAAATTAAAAGGACATTTTTAACAACCCTTGGTTGTTGGTAGAAAGTGCCCACATCCTCTTGGAGGTGGGCCAGTTGTCATACGTCCTCTTCTGAAGAACCAAAGTTGCTTTTATTTTTCCCAAAAGGAAGCATTTTACAAAGAATCCTAATTAGAACAGCTCTTTAAAAGGACTTTCCACACAGAAGATTTAACAAGGGCCAAAACAGAGCAACTTCCTTCCAAGTGGAAAATAAGAGACGATGAAATTAATATCAGTACTGAGCAAACTGAAATATCAATATCTCAATATTATCGTCATGGTATCAGATTTTTAAATAGTGCCTTCCTTTTAATCATAGTGCATACAAGAGAATGCTGAAAATACTTTAATGGTGCTAAATCATAACAGGTTTTATGACAAAGTATATGACACAGCCCGGTCAACATGGACCCAAACAAGTTACACACCTTATGGGGGGGGGGAAATGAGGCTTGAAAACGCTCAGTCTTTGCTAGAATATGCCCTCCATCTGCATCAAGAAGCTTTAATAACCAATACCTCCAAAGAATATTTGGCAGAATAGTTTGAAGAGGAAAACTGAGACTTACCTGAATTTCTCTTAGATATCAGCTTCACACTTGTGCTGAAAACAGTGCAAATCACAAGGACCAAAAGGACAGGTGGCTTCATCTTGGACTCAGTTGTGCAGCTGAAATACAAATACAACACACAACTTTAAATCTAAGTTACCACATTACCAACAACATAGACACTGGGCAGTCATTATGGCTGAATGTTCCAGCTTGAGACAGTGCCATTGCCACACTAGACTGTTATATAGCGTTATCATTCCACTTTCAACATCCTGTGGAATCCTGGGGTTTGCAGTTTAGGGAGGGGCCTGAAAGTGGAATAATAGCATTATAACAATCTAGTGCAGAAATGGCTAGTAACTCCTGCATTTCACTCAGGGCTTGGACTGAAGAGGAGAGAGAAAGCTTCTGCCCCTTCTACTTCTCCTATCAGTCCAGGGCCGCATTAAGGTTTTCATAAGCCCTAGACATTCTTATATCTGAATCCCTCTCTCACCTCAACATGCTACTCAGGATGTTTCATAGACCTTAAAATTTCACAGAGCCTAGGAATCGTGCCTACAGTCGCTTGCAGGATTGCCTCCTCCCATACAATCCGCCTAATACACTCAGGTCCTCTGGGGGGTATTTACTTAAAACAGTCAGGAAAAGGAACTTCTCCTTCGCCGCCCCTAGACAGTGGAATGACCTGCTGGATGAGATTCGAAATCAAATATGACGTAAATTCAAAAAAGTACTAAAGACCTATCTCTTCCGATGGGGCTATCCAGTCTATTTTTAATTATGATGTATTTTTATTTTTGATATATTCATATTTTAAATGGTTTTACGTGTTATTAGTGTATTTTAATCTACAATGCGTTTTTAACTGTATTTTAATCTATGTTGTACCCTGCCTTGAGCAACAAAATTGTTGTTGTTGCTATTATTAGTAGTATTAATGTGCCTAACGGATAACCCCCTGTATCGGCCCCCTTTGCTACCTTTTTAGAAGGCTACTGCAGGGGCACAATCCAGACAAAATTGAAAGTCACCAGGAGATGGGGCTTGAACATTTCACCAAAGGCTGCCCTACCTTTACCTTACATAACTCAGGCAACTTTTATTCTGCAGATGAAGAGAAGCAGAGAAAAAAGGTTCAAAAGAAGTTCTCATAAATTTTGTATCACTGGGTTTCAGGCTGGGGGAAAAAAGGAGTTTCACAAAGTGACTCAACATCATCATTATTATTATTTCTGCTACTACTATTTTCACCTTGCTTTATGAAAACATTAGCTATTCATCTGAACTTAAGCACACCAACCAGCAAACTGGATTTTTCCACACCATCTAAAAAAAAAAAACAGCCAGTCCGTTCAAGCCATGAGACTGAAAGCAAATATCAGCTTGAGTTCCCATGGGAGGCTATGCTTGAATATTTCCTTTGAATTTAACTTCAAATACTGAATTGCAAAATTAAGGGCTCTCAACTTTTCCCCTCCCACCCACCCAAATAAACTTAAGATAAACTAATGGGGAGAGTACACTAATCTTTCTTTAAAAAAATAGTGAAATACATAATAGGTTGCATAGGCTTTTAAGGAGAAAGTGAAAATGGTTTTCCATTGGATTTATCTTCTTCAGGGAAAATGGCCATTGTTGCCATTGGGGAAAGACTTTGAAGCCCCATTCAGAAAAATCAGGAGGGCATCCAAACATATTGGGCTGGTTTAGTGGAGATGGTGCTCATTTGGGCCATGTCCACATGGGGCGAGGGAATCACCCCGTGCCGCTACTTACCGGATCTTCTGGCTCCACGGTACGGTCCAGGCTGCTCTGGAGCAGTGCGTGGTCGTTGATCCACTCTGCTCCGTGGTCCAAAATGGTGGCTTCTGGTTGGTCGTGGGTCTTGACCAACCACTGAAGCTCACCAGCCTAAAGCCCACCCTCGGCAGATTGCAGGCTCGCATTGGTGTGAGCCTGTGAATCTGCACAAGGGAGCAGACTCGCAGTGGCAAGCTCCGTGCTTTTGAAAAACCGGAAAAATCAGGTCTTTCAAAAGCACGCTGGAGGACCACTTGGGGTTGTTCCGGAGCAGACTGAGGTGTGGATCTACACTAGGTAGTCTGGACCCAGTCCACTCCAAGGTGGAGATGTCCTCCATGGAGGATGCACTGCACTGTTTTTACTACCCCAGGTGGAAATGGCCTTGGTAGAGAGAAACTGAAACCAAGGAGTTGAGCAATCCTAATTGGCTTACCCCGCACCCCCACACACACAAACACCCACACTTGTACACTATTTGGAGACAGTGCTGGAAGTTTGCTTGGTGGAAACTGAGCGCAGTCCTTGTCACTCACTAAGGTCCTTTCTGCACCACGTGGCTGCCCCACAGTTGGGACATGGGTTGTGCTTCTGCACAATGTCGTCGCGGTCCCACCGCCATCTTGTTCCTGCACATTGCACAAGCGCGGTATTTGTAAAATGAAAAAAATCTGTTTTACACTTATCATCGTGTCGCGCTGCTGCCTTTCCCAGCCATGCGGAAGAGCGGAAGCGTGCTGGCGACACATCCCTCCCCAGCCCAGCAATGGCAAATGCCCAGTTGTGCTACAGAAGGGAAGAGGCGAGGCCAGAGCACTCCCCTCCGCAGCGACTGGGTGAGGTGAGGAGGGGACTTCATGGTGCACTTTCCCTCCCTGCCAGGGCTGCAGCGAAAGGACGTTGCTGAGCCCGTCATGCGGAAAGGGCCTAAGAGTGGGAATTTGCAGGCAATGAGAGACAACAGCCAGGTGAAAGCAGGGAAGATGGCAGCCACAAGTGAGAGAGAACCCCATTTGTGCAATATCGTCGGCCTTATTCTGCATTAGGCTTTTTCCTCTCTCCATTTTAGCTCCAAGATGCCAAATTTAGTTAGTTAAACTATATTTTATTCAGTGTTGGACAGCTTGATATTTTTATTCTAATTACTGATACAACGTTTAGTGTAACTTTTATCTCTTTTAGTCTTGAATTGCTGTACCTATTGCTAGCAATATTTGGTATATTTTGAGCCACCTTGGATGCAATTCTGTGGAAAAACAGCAAAAAAGAAACAGTGAAGAAGATGATTTTGAAGTGAAGCAAACCACATTACCACCTGTGTCACCCCACTCCATAGGGTGAGAGCAATTAATAAAACAATTAAGTCCAGAGACTAAAATAAGAAATGTGAAGGTATCAATATCCATTTCTTTGCCTTTCTCTGAATTCCACCTTCATTTTCTCCTCATCACACCCGTTTATGCAACTTTGTGTTTTCTTTCCACACTGAAATTTGCATACTTTTAAAACTAACACTCCCTAATTTCTGCATTTTTATTCCCATTAACTGAACTTATTCCCATTAACTTAATCCCATTAACTGAAGTCTGTTTCCATGTTTTGTTTTGTGAAGAGCATTTTACCCATTTCTGTTATAAAATATAAGTATGGTTTAGGATGAGGTTTATTTCTCAGAACCTTGCAAATGTGCAAATTTTCTTGCAACAGCTGTAGGAGTTGTGAAAATGTTACTTTCATCAACAGTACAGTATTGAATCCAAAGACATTTCTTCCCATCCCTGGGCGACCATTAGTTATGCTAGAATAACAGAAAGTATCTATAGCAAGAGATAACGTTGTAAAAATCAACAAAACACATTTTAAGACCAGTGACTGAAGAAATATCCAGATGAATCTAAAGATAGTAATGAATCAATCTTGTATGAATTCTAAACAAATTTATTCTAAGGCAATATATTGTGACCAACAATCCAAACACAGCAAAGTAGAGAGCAGGCTCTGTAACAAACAATAAAACACACACCATGGGGTGCAAGAAGCTTGGCAGGGTGAAGTCTCCAGTTTATGAATCTCCAAAGATGGGAGCTTAGAACCAGCTATGAAGATACAACTAAATTCAATCATGCTTGATACAATACAGCCCGGCTACATCACAGGCTATTAAAACCAACAGCATAAATAGAATATCTGTCATGTGTCTAGAGGTTTTTGTTTTTTGTGTTTTTTTAAGAATCATAAGAAAAATGCATCCTTACTTCTGGCCATTAGGATCCAACTGAAAGCTTTGACATAACTGAAAATTTGTCTAGGGTGCTCACTTCAAAGAGGAGACAACCAAAAAAGGGGGAAATCATCATAGAAGAGAATACAGATTTTTATATGCTTTATATGTTCTTATATTTATAGATAAAAATGTAGAAACAACTACTAAATTACTAAAATTTATATAGAAATAGAGTTATCTCACTATAGTGAGTAAAGCCATTTCCACACTAGACTGTTATAGTGCCATTATTCCACTTTCAACATCCTATGGAATCCTGGGGTTTGCAGTTTAGGGAGGGGCCTTTGAGGAACCCCAGGCTTCCATAGGATGTTGAAAGTGGAATAATGGCACTACAACAGTCTAGTGCGGAAATGGCCTAAGACTCTGACCTGACGCCTAAGGGCATGGTTCCTGGGGAAATCTGTGACCCCTGCTCTTCTTTCCAATAGTTCCTTGTGCTTCAGCATCACAATGTTTCACACAGACAGCACCTTCAGTTACAAGACTGCCTTTCATTTGGAGGCCTAATTGCCTAGTAATGGAACAGTTTTCCTCCATAATAGAAGAAAGTTTGTTTTTTCTATAATGCAACGCTTACCAAAAAGGATGGATAGCCATTGCAATTTTCAGGACAATATTTCAAATTCGAGCTTTATTGTACAATAACTTTTTCCCTACTATCTGCCAGCTATAAGATCCGCATACTACTTTGCAGGGGGAACATAAATGACAGTGTATAATCTCTTACATGATTGCAATTGCTCCACTTATTTCAATATTACCATGTACATTTTTAAAATTCTCTTTCCTGTGGTATTATTATAGGTAGCACTTCATACTCCTGGATTCATATTCCCTCGAGCACTCTGTGCTTTCTGATTCCTTAAGGGAAGAGCACTAAAGAGCCAGAGGGGGGATGTGTAGCATTATGGAGATGTGAGGGCTGTCCAACAATGGCTAATGAAGGAATTAGTGTGCAGCAAGCAGCGAGGGAGGCGCTTCTTAACCTTTCCTTAGAGTATCAAATCCCAGCACAACTAGGGCCATCTTGACAAGAGAAAAGAAGAAAAAGGAAAAAGAAAAAAAAAGTAATTGAACTAAATCTTTTGACAGATAATTGTAATGGTGATGTTAACGCTTGGATGATTTTCAAGTGTAGCTTTGAAGATTATTTTCTCCACTTTGCGCTCTTTGGCTAGAAACAGGTAACTCAGGTCCTTATTCCATAGTGCATTGATCTCCCTTTCTCTACACTCTCCTTACATATGTATGCACGCACACAGAGACACACAAATATCTGAATTACAGAAACCAGAGTTTTTTGTTCCTTAGCAAAATGTGGCTTCTCCCCACCAATCCATCCTATCTATAAAGAAATCACAATAGCTTTCTAGAAGCATCTCCTACCAGAAAACCATTGGGTGCGGATTTCATATTTTACATGAAAAATGGTGAAAATGATGCAAGTTTTAAAAGAATTGCACTGGCTGCTACTGTGTTTAACTCTGAATTCAAGAGGCTGGTGGTCGATGATTGATTTGCAGTATTTCTGTATCACCTCCCAAACCACCAGGTGATGAACAAGTAAAAAAAAATTAATACAAAGATAAAACATTTTTAAAACACATTAAAATACTCCTTAAAAATGCCTAAAAGCAGTCTAAAAGCAGTCCTAGAATCCAGTTTTGAAACAGCTAAAACAGTTATTTCAGTTACTCAGTGTCGTGTGGAACAGCATTGCTTCGGCTGCCTGCTAGAAGCTTATAAGAAATGGGACTAACCTAACTTTCTTGGGTAGAAGGTCTCACAGTCAAAGTGCTGCTACCACCAACCTAACATCAAGAAATGTTGGGGCACATAACAGGACAGCCTCTAAAAGCCTCAAATTTCTGGCAAGCTCATATGGGGGGAGGCAGTGTGATAATGGGCTCTTCCCATTTTCCAGGCAACACAGCTAAAGGAGGATAGTTTTCTCTCCAGGTAAACAAGGAGTTAATGAAGTGCCGGGTTTAACTTATTGGGGGGGTCAGTATCACAGAAGGACATCAGAGATCATGAGAGAGAACTGCCCAATCAGCAAGACCAAGCGGGGGAATAAGGTGAGAAGCTTCCAGATGCTTTGGTCAAGAAGTTTTAAAAAGGCCTCAAGAGACCAGGAGGCAGAGGAGACAAAGGCTAGCAGCAGGCTGGACAAAGCTGGTCCAGACTCCCAACTTCCTACCTCCACACCATCCCAGCATCTGGATAGTAATGTGAGTAGGATAGGAATGTTTTAACTAGTCACATTAGGGATTATGTTCTTTTAAAACTCTGGCTGAAATGACCTAGGCTTATCTGTAACTTTGTAATTGCTAAGTAATGCCTGAAGGAAGATGCCTTCATGAATGGGATATTTATTGTCATTGTGCCTGCCTGCCCGCTGAGAATAAAACCCATTCCTTCTAAAGATTTCTGCCCATACTCTCTCTCCACGTACCTTGCTGGTTGCGCTCACAGATAGAATTTTCCTCTTCCAGATGGTGGGAGAGGAAAGCCTCTGAGTTTAGAGATTCTTTCTCCAGTAGCTTCCTACTGCATGATGGGGATTTAAAATCAGTAGGTGCTGGCAGCTAGATGATCTCCAGGGGCAAGGGGGGGGTCCCATCTCCTACTTAACGGCAGGCGACAGCATCAATTAGGACAATACACCCCCCCTTCCCTCACAGGCAGTCTTTCAAATATCTTGGCTCTAAGTCACTTAGGTCTTTGTAAGTCAATACCAAGCATCTTGAGTTAAGCTCAGAAGCAAACTGGAAGCCAGTGTAGTTCTTGCAAGACAGGTGTTATATGGTCTCTAAAATGCACACATGACACCAGTCTGGTTGCTGCATTTTGCACCAACTGCAGCTTCCAGACACTTTTCAAGGGCAGCCCCACAGACAGCACATTAAGTAGACCTCATAATCATTAAATATCAACACAGTTGAGTTCCACACCAGGAGTAGGATGGCCCTTCAGATATAGCTGGACTGTAACTCCCACCAGCTCTAGCCAGTATAGCCATGATTGGGGAGTCATAGGTACTGCAGCCAACAACCTAATCGGAAGATATTGCCCATCATGGTTCAACACAGAATACACAAATCTTTTATACTTGTTTATGTGATCTTCCTCTCTTCTGTATCAAGAAATTTAGGCAAAACAAACTTCTACTCCTTTATTTATTTCATTGCATTTATATGTTGAATAAACTATCACAGATTTTTGAATAGTGCACAATAGATTAAAAATGTGCAAAAATTTATAGTAAAAATGAACCTTTCTACAAACAGTTGGTGTTTATTAGTCAGAAAATATTGTATTTTTTACACACAAATCCCACTATGTTCGTGTTTCAATGAGATTTGTTCCCAGGTACATATATATAGGAGTATAGCCCTATCCTATTGATGATCACTTGGAAGTCGTACTGAATTCAATGGAATTGACTCCCAACTGAGCATGCACAGTAACCATGGAACAAGGCACCAAAGAGCACTTCTAGAGGCAAGAAAAAACAGCTGAAAACTGGTTCAGGAGCTTGATCCAGAATGGTAATATGTTTTGTTATACAGTGTCAGTGCTGCTGCTTCTTATGTTCAAAACGGAAGTAGGCAGTTAGGAGGAGGAGGAGGAAGACGATGATTCAGACTGCAGCCAAATCCATTACAGTGGGCCTTCCTTACCTGCAACCTCCAGATCCATGATTTGGAACAACTGCAGAGATCATGTCCTATACCTTAAATGACAGCGATGCGCACACGGACACACTGAAGTGTCTGTATGTACAATGTAATGGGACGCAAGCATTTGTGATTTCTGGTATTTGCAGGGATTTCTGGAATGGAATGCCCATGTATACAGAGGACCCATTGTAAACAGATGGAAATGGCCTACAGAAGCTATATGACACTGGTTTTAAAAGACTTGCACTGGCTGCCAGTAGGCTTCCAGTCTGAATGTAAGGTGCCCATGAATTCAAAGTCTTGCGGTTTTGCTATTGGAAGGGGTCCTTTTGTTTTATATGTCTGCCCAAGCAACGATGTCTGTTGCAGGAGCCTTCCTCTACGTTCCATCAGTGGGAGTCAGACACTGTGTGGGGACATAGGGTAGAGCCATCTCTGCTGCTGCACTGTGGGTCTATACCCTTCAACTGTCCCAATTTTTCCACTAAATTCCACTTTTCCAGCTGCTTTTAAAATGTCCCAGTTTCTCTCTCCTCTTCCCACTTTCACCCTTTGCCCTCAGCTTACTTCAGTTGCTGCAAAACTGAGTTCAAAGTGCAAAAGCAGTTTGCATCCAGTCAATTCAGCAGGGAGGAAAGGACAGCAGGCAGAATTTTACCCTTCCTCATGGAATAGGGAAAAAACAATCTGCTACAGCCTCTCCTAGCTTGTGCACTCTTCCTCATCTTGGCCACACTCTGATGTTGCTTGGCCACATGTGCCCAACTTTTCATCAATGAAATGTTGGAAGGTATGCGGCTTTGAAATGCTCTCCCTTTGGAAAGCCAGCTGACTCTGTCCCTCTGTCCACTCCAACTTACTCTGATGTCAAGTTAATATATAGCTTGTTATCAAAGCCTTTTGAGGTGAAGTTTCATGCCCAGATCTCTACAGACAAACATTTTTAAAATGTTTTAAATTGTCTATATTGTTTTATAGATTCTTAAACGTTTTAAATTGTTCAGATGCTACCAACTGCTTTAAACAGTTCTAAGTAGTTTTTGTTTGTACACTGCACTAGAATCTTGTGATACAGAGATCTAAATATTTTAAGACACAAATAAATGAATAAAATTGACATGCTCCAGGAACAGGAGAAATTACTACTGTACAGTTTTCCCTCCTTCATAATTCCTGAACAGCCATTAAAACACAGTGTTTCTACACATGTCTGTGGGCACATATACAGAGTTCTGATTTGCATAAATATTGGTCATGACAAGCCAATTAAAGTTGAATACAATTTTGCACCTAATAAAATGATTTTATCCAAGTCAGCACTAGTGGGGGGGGGAATGACAATCTGACTTCTATTTTGTGTGATTTCCCTTGAAATTTTAACTGTGAAAAAGAGGGGGACAGGGCAGAAATATATGTAGAAGAACTTTCAGCTGACATTTTTATTAAAAAAAAAACTCCAAAAGAGGTTAGCAAAATTACTATGTTAATTTTTAAGTGCCTATTTAAATTAATCTGAACTAATTTAGCCTTACCTATCTCCAGAGTTCAAAATGCCATTGCGATGACTAATGGCTGGTTTTCCAAAAGATCAGGAGCGCACAGTCTGTGGCCCAGGGTTGTATGCAACTTCCCTCCAAAGACCTTAAGCACCATCTTGACCCTTGACTTGCTGGATTCCCCCAACCGCCATACCAGGTTTCACACAAATTGTGCTCTCCCTGGTCTTACTAGCAGGGAGAAAAGGAAATCTATCATTATCAGGACTGGGGCAATGGGGATGATAGAGAATTCTCTACTCTCTCCCAGCAAGAATGAGAGGGATGCCTTCTGTGTTAGAAGCTGGTTGTGGTGCTTAGAGTGCAGGCAAAACTTGTGTTTTTTGTTGTTGTGTTCCTTCGAGTTGTTTCCATCTTTTGGCAGCCCTAAGGTGAAACTATCATGCAGTTTTCTGAGGTTGAGAGTGTTTGGCATGCCCAAGGTCACCCAGTGGGCTTCCATGGCTGAGTGAGGAATGAAACTCTCGTCTTCAGGATCATGTCCAATGCTCAAACCACTATACCACACTGCCTCAATTGACAACCTACTTTGAATAAAAGATGGAGAGACTGCTGCCCTGTCGATCTTCCTGGACCTCTCCAGGGCTTCTTTTTTTTTTTAAGCTATTTTTACTGTAAATGTAATTTTAAAAATAAAAAAAAAAAACCCCTTTCCCCCTTCCAAGCTTAGATTTTCCAGTTGAATCTGCTTATTTTCATTGCATACATACATACATACATAATTTCTGCATAACAAAGAGAGCGATTACATTATTTCTTTTTCATTTCTTATACCTTTATATCTTTAACCGATCCAAAACTTCTCTCCATTCCCTTTCAAAGTTCTGGACAGGTTTGTTTTTCAAAGAAAATGTTGTTTTTTCTGTCTCCACCATATCAGAACATATCAGGACTTTTAACCTCCATTCTTCTATGTCAATATATTTCCTTTCTTTCCAATATTGCGCATATGTCAACCTTGCAGCAGTTATTAAATATAATAATATCTTCTGATGACGTCGTATTTCTCTTTGTCACCCTAACATATTTAACAAATAAAACTCTGGTTTCATTTCAAAATTCAAATTATAAATTCTTTGGTCGTGTATCTCCTTCCAGAATTTGTTTGCTATCCTACAGGTCCGCCACATGTGAAAAAAAGACCTCGCCTTTTCATCACATTTCCAACATCAGAGTTTCTGATGCCCTCAACCATAGTATCCTACTGGATCAGCTCTGGCAGATGGGAGTGGAAGGAACTATCCTACAGTGATTCCACTCCTATATACAGAACTGGTTGCAGAGAATGGCGCTGCCATTTAGCATGCTTTTAACCATTAGATCATTTTTTATTGGTTTAAAATGTTTTGAACCATTCAAATTGATTTTATCCTATGCTACCCTGATACATGCTCAGATACAGGGTGCATTCCGATTAATAAATAATAGTAGTTCTATTACTGATTAGAATGTTTAGAAAGTAATCAGTTCCTGTTATTTGCTAGGATAATGAAAAGAGGTACTTCGTTACAGTACTTGTTATGCTGCTAAGAGAATAGTAGAAAATTTGAAAAATTCCTGTCAAATACAACTAAAAATGTGCTTACAAATAACTTTTGAAGATAACCAAACTAGTACTTGTTGTATCAATAATGGAACTTTGTTGTTGCTTGTTACATTGGTTTTAAAGTGCAGCTGTGTTATATCCTCATTACCCGAGAAAGCAAAGTTGTGGATGATAATGTTACTTACAAAACTTTACCTCCAGGCTCTGGTGTACTCCTGCAGTACCTGATCCCTGGCAGAATCACAGAGCCAGAAAAGTTATGCTCCCCTGAAACAGCGGCAACAAGAGTTCCATGATACTGACATCTCTCCTAAAGAGAAGCTTGATTTCAGAACGGTTTCACAGCAACATCCCTCTTTTCCCTCCAGCAAGCCTGACATTTAAGTATATCTGTTCCGGAATCATTAACAAATACTGTGAGCTGATGCTGAGCAACGTTGACATGTACCTGTAATTAAGGATACACATTATAATGTGATGGAGATTAATTCATTGGATGTTCCAGTTTTCACTGCTGGTTTATTTCAGCAAATGAATCTAAGGGTGGGGGGAAAGTGCACATGGCAACAAAATCACAACTGAACACAGTGATTCTTCATTTTTAGGTTACCATCCAGCTTCATTAATCTAAATGAGAGTTTTGGCACTGGCTACAATGGGAGGCGCCAAGGCCTTTTAGAAAGCAAGAGCAAAACTTGCTCCTGCCATTCTAGTTGGGCTGTTGCTGAAGACGGTGCCTCAAGTTAAGTTCCCCCCTCCGTGAAAGCACAGTTATGAGAATGGATGACTGTTACATTTCATATCGGTTTAAGTGTCCTAAGGACACTATCCTAAGGAATCCTGGGATCTGTATTTCAGTGAGAATTTTATGCTGGAGAACTCTAGTCTAGTGGTTCTCAGTCTTTGGTCCACATATGTTTTGGAGTTTAGCTCCCAGAATCCATGACTACTGGCCAAGCTGGCTGGGTCTTCTGGGAGCTGAGGTCCTTGAGGACCAAAGTCTGGGAATTACTGTTCTAGTTCACTCAACTGAACTATGATTCCCAAGGTACCATGAGTGTCGGTCCATAGTACAGAATTACCTTATCGGTCCCTTCACCTTTCACAGGGTACCAAGTACCTCACCAAAGCACAAATCCCAGAGTACCTTAGGATAGAACCATGACAATTTAAAGTGGTATAGTTATTATATGAATGCATTGCACATGTGCTTCTCACTGAAGCCTAACTGTCCATTCAGGTAGTCTGATGTGTGTTAACAGAGTTGGTTTGTTACGGGGGGGTGTATAGGACAACCTCGCAAGGCTCTATAAACAGGCCTGCAAGAGGATTTCTTCCAGTCTCAAGGAACAGTAGAAGATACAAAATTTGTACAAATAAATAAATATCCAGAACTTAATATCCAAAGGCATGTTCCTTCGGGCCAGTATCCCTTATAGCATTTATTTATTTCTACACCGCCTATCAACTAGTGTTATCTAAGCAGTTTACAAAGTATTTTTAGCTAATTGCCCACAACAAGCTGGGTACTCATTTTACCGACCTGCGAAAGGATGGAAGGCTGAGTCAACCTTGGAGCCTGGCAGGATCAAACTCACAACCTTGTGGTTGCAGTACTGGCATTTAACCACTGCGCCACCAGGGCACATACCTACTCCTGCACTATGCGGAAGGGGGGATTCAGCACAGTTTCCATTTGCACCAGCTGGTTGTGCACACTGTTACTCAACTGGTCGTATCCATATGGGCCATACAAGAAAAAAGTGTAACTAAGGAAAAGCCAACAGAGGGCTTCCAGCTCACGATCCTTCTTTTCCTAATGTTAGGGCGTAATGTTAGGTCTCTGATCTTGGACCCACCGAGAGCTCCAGCAGAACCAAGCCCCACATACATCTGACTGTCTCAGCTGTGAACGACAGGATGCTGCCTTATAATATGTCAGAACACTGGTCCGTCTAGACTCCGTACTGTCAACTACCACAGAATCACAGCTTGTCCCACAGGCTCGTATAGGAAAACAGGCTCTTAAGGTACCCTGTGCCTGAACCACACAAGACTTTATAGGTGGAGCTTTGAACACACAAACACACACACACACAGAGAGAGAGACATATATATGGCACAACTAGACAAAGTGTAGTCTTAGAACCACATTAGCACACACACATACACACACAGGTATTTTTGTGGTCCTTGACTCCTTTATTGTGGTCTGCCCTTCAAGTTGTAAGGCAAACCTATCATGGGTTTTTCTTGGAAAGATTTGTCCGGGCGGGGGGGAGTTGCCTTCGCCTTCTTCTGAGGCTGGGAGAATGTGGCATGTGCAAAATCACCCAGTGGGTTTTCATGGCTAAGCAGGGATTCAAACCCTGGTCTCCAAAATCACAATCTACTGCTCAAACCACTATGCTGTGCTGGCCCTTAACCCTTAGGCTTTCCTTTAAAAAACAAAACAACAACAAAAAAGGGGGTGAATTGCCTCTGCTGGAAGCATCCAGGAGTGACAACTTGCCTTTCAAAAATGCTGCAGCCTTCTAACATTCTTAAATACAGCACCCATTTTCCAAAACCCCTGCCGATTCACCTTGGCTTTTATTTTTCCTTGGTCTGGGCAGCTGCTGGAAGGGTCTGGGGCAGAAAGCAATTCCTCGACCTGCTACAGTTGCTTACCCCTCTTCAGGGTAAGCTGTTCTTCCATTTAACATTGCAAATGGTAATTTTCATGTACAGCTGCACATTTTGAAATAATGACCACACAAGAGGATGAATGAACATAAATTTGATATTAGAAATGGCAAAACCCAAAAAAACAGTGCCAAAACATTTTAATCTTCCTTCACTTGCGGTCAGTGACCTTCAAGTAATGAGTATGGAACAAAGGCATTTAAAAAAGAAAAGCTGGAAAGAAACGGCTGGATTTGGATATGTTCACAAATTCCAATCCATCAGCAGAGGTATAGACAGAGATAACGGTTTCTTGGCAGACTACATTATGCCTCCTGTCTATGCATATAACAAAAGAATTGTCCCCAACAAAGCTGGTGACTTCAAGGGAATTGACTCTCAGTAAGCAGATTTATCACTTTCACATCTCAGAACTACAGACCAAACTGACAAACCTGTATCGCCTTACACAACCATGTGACACTGATCGGAAGCCTGCAAAAACTGCATCTTTCTGTATCCTATTATGCTCTGATTCCCCATCCACATAACTATGTGAATGCTAATATACTGGTGGCTTGACATTAACTCCATCAGAGCATTTGAAGAATTGGATTGAATTTCATGAAAGCTCCAGCTAAAATAAATGAGTCTTAACGATGCTTGAGATTTCATCTCCCCCTTCACTACTTCTTCCTTTTTAAAATAATGGCTGTAATTTAAACAGAAATGTGATGCATTTCACTCTACAGGGAAGACTGGGATCAGGTAGCTTATGCCTGCCTGTTCATCTGCAGTCCATGTGTCAGCTCTAGACAGGCAACTTCAAGACCCCTGTTGCTCTCCCTTCACATGTTGCTCACACTTTAAACTGAATTTGAACTAGAGAATCTTTCAAACAGAACAGAGGTTCTCAGTTTTTAGCCTTTCAGGTGTGTTTTGACTTCAGCTCCCAAAAATCGCAGCCAGCATAGTCAGGCATTTTTAAAGCTAAAGTCCAAAGGTTGAGAATCACTGGTTTAGGAGAACATATAGAGATTAAGGGAGTTTTAGAGTCATTCGAGAAAAAATATTGGCTACAATTGAGTGGAATTTAAAAAACATTACAGGAAATGATAGTGAAAAAAGCATGCCAATATCGATTTGAAGAATTATTGAAGATGAGATACGAGGGAAGCAAAGGAATTGGTGGCAAAATCTATAGAATACCTTGAGGTATTCAATTTAATTTGACAAAGGGTTTATTAGAAATAGTAGATATTAAGATTAATAAGAAAGAAATGCAACAATGGCTACAAGAGATAGCAAAATCAAAAATAATAAAGGTAGAGAGCAACAGATGAAATTAATAGGAAGATGGTACAGAACACCACATCTACTATATTTATAAAAGAATGCCATCTGAATGTTGGCATAGATGTAGTTCTAAAGGGACTTATATTCACATGTGGTGGGAATGTGAAAAAGTATAAAGATTTTTGAAAGAAATCAAACAGGAAATTAATAGAATTAGAGGAGAAAAGTCAATAATTAATAAAGAAAGATGGTTGATTATAAATGTTAAGGTTATCAGAGTACAAAAAGAGGAGGAATATTTAATTAAACAATTATCAATAGCAGCATAGGCAGTAATTGCCTATGAGTGGAAGGATGGAGAAAAGTGAGACCTTAACAGATGGAAATACTACATAGCAGACTGTATGTTGTTCAATTTTATATTGGAGAAGAGGAGGTTGTCTCTAGGTCAGCAGAGAGAAGAGAACTGGTCCAGGAGATGGGAGAACTTGACTGAATTTGTAAAGGAGAAACAGGGCTGAGGATGTGGATGACAGAGTTAGAATGACATACCACACAAAGGGAAAAAGAAATTATCAAATACTGTTCCAGGGATGGGTGGGGGAAGGGGGGAAGGGATGAAACATAAATGTTCTGCATTTTTTTTTTGTATGTATGATGAATAATTCAAATAAATAAAAAAAGAGGAATAACTGAATAAGAGAATTGTCTCCCCACCTCCAATCTCCGGTAAAGTAGAACACTTAACCGGTTATCTTAGGACTTGATAGTACAAGATAAGCCATTTCTTTTCTGAATAATTCTGAGTAATTTGTTCTTTTTATTCAAACAGCAGAATTGGATTTTGGAGCTCAGTTTAATTTCAGTGGTTAAGTTCTCCTCAAAAGTAATGTGATGACCCAGTTTTTAAAAGGAATGGTAGGGAGGAAAATAGTGTATATACAGAACGTTGCTATGGTCCTGAAACAAGACAGAAGTTCTTGTCTCCAGCTAAAAGCCCTGCAGCAAGTTGGATTAAGGAACATCTCAAGGGTTTCTTTTTCAAAAATATCCCATTAAAATGATTGTCATTTTTGACAGTTTTGTTTCTGGCATTAGCAGCACCGTTAGCATCGCTGCACAAAAATGCGAAGCTTGATTTTATTCAAGATATTTCCATATAATTTCGGAAAAGGAACAGTAATGGGCCCATTTTTAGTTCATTTACAAATTGGAAGGGGGAGGGGAGGGAGGCAATTTAAGTCACAGTACTTTATCATATTTCTTTTAAAAAAACACAATCCAGACTCCCACACAGCTTTCAGTTAGTACAGAGAGTTTACCAATCCATGAAATGTTAATAATGGAAAGTTTGAGACGGGAGAAAATATTACTACTCCCTCCCCCCAACTACAGAAGGAAACATACATACAAATGTGTAAAATCCAATACTCTGCCTGTGCATGACTCGCTTAAATGTTGTTGTCTGGATCACTAACACTGTTGCTGCAGTTCCTTTTTCCTTCTTTTTTTTTTTAAGAGTGTTCAAAATACTTCATATTTATCCTCCTTACAACTACTCTGAAAGTCAAAAGCTGGAAAAATTTGGCGCCCGCAAGACCTACTAGCTTGATTTGAATCCTCAACTTAAACTCTGAGCACTTTCATCACTATAGCCGATGTTAAAAGACCTTCCCCTACTATTTTCCCACCACCCCATCATTACTTTTCAGTTCTTGTGCTTATCAAAGGAAGGACTGAGAGTAATTTCTGAGTGGTGGCTACTCATTACTTGTTGCTACTGTTATACAACTGGGGCTCAGAAAGTCTGGCTATTGCATCCACCCAGAGATAACCCAGAAGATCCCAGTGTCTGCTTTGGTCAGAACTTACCTATTGTGTCCAGTTCTGGGCACTACAGTTCAAGAAGGATTTTGACAAGCTAGAATGCATCCAGAGAAAGGTGACCAAGATGACCAAAGGTCTTGAAACCAAGCCTTAAGAGAAACAACTTAGGCACTTGGGTATATTTAGCTTGGAAAAGAGAAGATTGAGAGGCAACAATGATAGCCATCTTTACATAGCTGAAGGAATGTCATGTAGAACATGGGCTACACTTGTCTTCTGCTGCTCCAAAGACGATCCAGTGGATTCAAATTACAAGAGAAGAAAATCCATGATCCAGTGGATTCAAATTACAAGAAAAGAAATTCTACCTAAACATTAGGAAGCACTTATTTATTGTTACATATTCCACAGTGGGACAGACTGACTCCCCATCTTTGGAGATCTTTAACAGAAGTTGGTTGGGCACTTTTCAGAAGTACTCTAGTTGTATATTCCTGCATTACAGGGGACTGGATTAGATGGCCCTTGTAGTCACTTCTAACTCTAAGAGTCTATGGTTCTATCAATATACATATGGATCACTTTTGCTATAAGGTACATCAATAATATTGCCATTCTCATGTTACAGATGTAACATGGAGGTTCAATGGTTTGCCAGAACTTAAAAGTAATTAGTACAAATAAGTTGTTACTGGTAATTAGTTCTTTTTTCTAATAAAGAAGGTACAACTGCATTGCATTATGGTTGTACCTTGAAGGATAACTTTGGCCATTTCTGTCCTGTTATAGTGCTATTATTCCACTTTCAACCTCCTGTGGAATTCTGGAGTTTGTAGTTTCCTGAGGCCAAAGAGCTCTCTGGCTGAGAATTCTCAAGGCCCCTCCCTAAACTGCAAACCCTAGGATTCCATAGGAGCTTGAAGGTGGAACAAAGCACTATAACAGTGTAGCCTTTCTCATTTTGCTGCCTAACTAACTTTTAATTATTTTGATACTTATGGTGGATAGTTCAATGCTGTCTTGTGCTGTACCTCGCTCTCTATCGTGGGTGCTGAGATGATAACAAAGCAGACAGGAGCAGAGTTTGCTCTGTGCAGTATTTCATGCATTCCAATCCTTTAAACCACTAAAAGGAACTACTGGATTCAGGTTTTCTCAAAAACAGCTAAATAAATTATTATTTTTAAAAACATAGATATAATACTAGCTATTAAAAGCTCAGAACTATAAGTTAATCATTTCTTTTAAGTAACTTTCCAAGCTCTAGGCTTTCCTAAGGTCAACTAGAACATTTATTCCCAGAGCAAGAATGGAACTGAATCTGAACCACAGAATTCCAGATTTTGACTTTCAAGTGTTCAAAGCTCCTTAAGTAGCATCAGAAACCTGGGAGTGGAGGAGCAAGGCCTGTGCCGCTCGCAAAGCCTGCAGTTTCACCAGGGTTGGCCCTGCCATTAGGCAGAGTGAAGCAGCTACTATAAAGCATCAGCAAAGTGCTAGTGGACAGAACTGCATGCAACACTTCTATTTTTATACACACTTCATTTTTATAAAAATACTATATTCACAACACAACACCAAATAATATATTTAACAAAAAATTTACACAATAAACCAAAAAAAACACAGAACTTATAATAGAAACTAATATTTAAAGAGAAAAAACAACATCAAAAATACAAATCTAGAAACATTATACAACTAAACATTTAACAATAATTAACATAGCCTTCCTACAGTATGGGGCATCAGGGTTTTTTTAACAATAAAAATGAATATAGTTCTTCCAACATTACAAGGAGCAGAGGAAGAAAATAAACTATCAAGTAATAAAAATCTTAATACGTGCTCTTCTCACTTTAACCACCTACAACTGAGATAGCAAATCATAATTTAAAAAGATCCCCTCCACTTCCTAATGATGACAGCTTCCAAAAAAAGGAAATTTACTAACTTAAGCTGTGCAATAGATATACACGATATATACTATATTTTATAGTAATCTATACCTATATATACCTATATATTTTATATATGTATGTATGTATGTATGTATGTATGTATATATACACACGCATACATACACACACACCTAAAGACATAATTAAATATCACAGACACTTGATAAATATTCCTTCCTTCATTACTACTATGATATGTAATGCTTCTTGTCCCGCATGTCCTTAAACTTGTCTTTTGCCTACAATTGTAGTGAAAGACGCTGTCTCATCATCAACGTTGAAGAAACCGTCAACTGTCAGTCTCACTGGCTTTTGTTCTTGGAATGGAAGAAGCACCATCTTCTTCTTTTCCTCAAGAATTCAGAACATTTTTGGCTATCTCTGCAGCTTTCAACAGTTAAGGCGGGAAATGCAGAGCAGTGGCTTTGCTGGGCTTATCATCCCAATATTTTTTTTTACTTTAACAGCAGTTGCAGAGGTAATAAACTATGCCACCTCCAGGCTTACAGAACTGAGAGGTCTACTTAGGGTCACTTTCAGAAGAAAACTATGGCCCTTTCTGCACGAGGAAATTAAGACGGGCCAAGGCGTCCTGTCATGGAGGTCGTCTGCACCATGGATCGGACTAGGTTCGGACTATTTACCTTAGTTCCACACCTAAGTCTGATTCAATACGCTCCCAAGTGGTTCTCCAGCACGCTATGTGAAAAGCGGAAAAAAGCTGTTTTTAAATTTTCCAGAGCGCGCCAATTCGTTCCTGCTCAGTTGTGCAGATGCGCAGATTCGCACCAATGCGAGCCTGCGATCAGTGGAGGGTGGGCCGTGGGCGTGGCCAGCTTCAGCGGTTGGTCCGGACCCACGAAGAACAGGAAGCCGCCATTTTGTCAGCCTCACCAGTGCGGCTCTAAAGACCTCGCACTGCTCCGAATCGCCCTGGAACAAACAAACAGCGGAGCCCTGCAGAAGGGCTTAAGGGAGAGTCCGCATTGTTTCGAGCCCAGAAGAAGTGGTAAGTAATGACACGGAGCGATTCCTGGCCTCATGCGGAAAGGGCCTATGTTTTGAACCCCTTTGCTGTCTTTCAGGAGACAGATAAGAACATACAGATAAGAACATTGGCAGAGCCATGCTGTTTCAAACTAAAGGCCAGTTGGACCCACCATTCTGTAACTGTCGTGACTGATCAGTCGCCCATCAGCAGACCACTAGCAGGAGATAAGCATAACCGCATTCTTCAGCACACATTCGTCTGCAACATATAGAAGCACTCTGTCTATAATAACAGAGCTATTATGTAACAATCTTGATTGGTAAAAACTGACAGCCCTATCCTTCATGAATCCATCTAGTTTCCTTGAAAGCTGTCAAACAGGCAGCCATGAATACGTCTTGTGACACTGACTTCCGTAACTTAACTATGCACTGTGTGAAGTACTTCCTTTTCTCTGTCCTAAATCTCACAATGTTCACCAACTGTTCCAGTTTGGCAGTGATGCTCTTGATTAACCCTCTATCATCCCACTTTTTCAGCTGCTTTTAAAATGTCCTAGTTTCTCTTTTATCCTCCATCTTTCCCCTTCATCCTCAGCTTACTTAAATAGCTGCAAAGTTAATAGAAAGTGCAAAAGCAGCTTGTATTCAATTAATTCAGCAGAAGATAGAAGAGAGGAGTGGCAGAATCTTGCCTTTCCCAGTGGGCTCAGGCAAAGGCAAACTGCCGCAGCCTCACCTAGCTTGTGCGTTCTTCCTCATTAGTAACTTTTGCCACTCTGATGTCACTTGGCCACATGGCCCAGTTTTATAAAATGTTGGGAGGGTGCGCCATTGGTTCTAGTATTATGAGAAAGAGAAGAAAACTGTTCTTTCTCCACACCACATATAATTTGATACAACTCTGTTATGTCTCCCCTTATTTACTGCTTTTCAAGCTAAACATGTGAATATAAATGTAATCTGCAAGCCAAGCTCAGCCTCTCCATGCCAAGTGGTCATCCAAACAGGTTAGTCTTGCTCTCTTAGCCACAGTGCTCCGCCACATTCATTTCACGAGAGATGGAAACAGAAGCTGAGCATTCGCTCAAACTCTGTTACAAAGCAGCTGGACATTCCAAGAGCATTAACTCAGTACTTTCCTCCCTTTTCCAAATGCCACATTATTTAAAAGAGGGGAATGAAGCCATGAAAAATACATTTGTCCCTGCCCCTCCAAATCCATACACTCTCTCTTCCCAGCCATTTCTAACTGAAAGGCTCTTAAGTGTATATGAAATGGATGCAACCTTTTAAGACCTTACTGCTGTTTTCCCATTCCAGTTTCTGTAAAAGTCCTATAGCATTGCTCCAAGCTTTAACAATAATCTGTTATATAAAAGTCAAAGTTTGTTTGTCTGTGTCAGGCGAAGACCTCGTATGATTAAAAGATAAAGATTCTATGGAATCCTGGGATTTGCAGTTTAGGGAGGGGCCTTTAGAATTCTCAGCCAGAGAGCTCTTGGGCCTCTGTGTCTATCTTAATAAGCCAGTTGCTATGAAGATGAGGCCTAGCAGCAAGGAGGAGGACAGTGTACTTCCTCAGGCACTCACCCTCTGTAGGTTAATAATTCTTATTACAGATTGGGTTGGGAAATATGGGGTTACAGGTACTGGACAAGACAGTTCAGGAAATTAGAGACACAGGATCTCAAATTGCTCTAACAAGTATTACCTATGAGAAAATAAAATCCCAGGCAACGCTGGGTATATACACTAGTTTCACATAAAAAGAAAATATGAAATAACGTGGTTCATGTGTTGTTGTTGTTGTTGTTGTTGTTTGTTTGTTTCTTCTTCAAGATTTTTTTTTCATTTCTGTTCTTCCTGAAGCAAAGCTTCATACACTGGTGCCGTAAGAGACCTGTTGATTCTGGCTTCACTATGAAAGGTCTTCTTTAGAACACATGATCCGTCTCTCCAGCCATTCTCAGTCCCCCCACCTCACCCTGCAAAAAAAGTATCTTCAAGGTTTTAACTGGCCTCATTAATTTTTGACTGCTTGGTGGTACTCTAGGTAACAATTTATAGCCCATTTACTTTGATGCTCACTTTTTTTTTTTTACCACTTATAAGAATTTCTCTTCTCAGTTCTCTTTGCTTCCTTACTTCCACATCTCAGCTGTACCTAAACAGCAACATTTTTATTTCCTCTTCATGCCCTCTGCATGGCTCTGTGTTCCTAGTGTCACATTTGCTTTTGAAACGTTGCATTACATATTTGACATCACAGCCCCTGCTTAACCAACATCCAAAGACTGTCAGCATGAAAAGCAATCTAAAAGATCAAAGGAAACAGGACTGCTCCTTTCTCCAGGAGATCCCATCAGCTTGCTTCCTGAACATGTTTGTATACCCCACTCCAGCAAAATATAGCAAAATCCAAAGAAACATAGGCTTCTTCATTCTGCCACTTTATTCTGCCCCGCCAAGTTGGATCTTTCTTGAGATGTCAAGACTGAGGCCCTTTCCAGACGTCGGGGGGGAACGACCGTAAACGGAGCTCACCAGATTTTTCCTTTGTCTGGGCGAGTCTGTCGCGAAGAGCAGCAGCGCGAGTTCGTCGCTCCACAGCTCTTCGGCGTCCCAAATGGCGGCTTCCAGTTGGTGGAGGCTCTCCACCAACCGGAGAAGCTCTCCAGCCAAAAGCCCGCCCCCGGAAGATCTGCAGGCACGCACTTGCGCGCGCCTGCAAATCTACTCCGGAGCCGGGCGACGGACCTACACGGCTTCGCATGCTCCATGCTTTTTAAAAAACTCAAAAAAGAGGTTTTTAAAAACCACGCTGCACATCCAGTCGCGCAGAACCGGACTGAGGTGTGGAACTACAGAAAGCAATCCACCCCAGTCCACTCTACAGTGCAGAAGACCTCCGTTGGAGGTCGCTCTGCACCATTTTAAAATCCCAGTGCAGAAATGGCCTGAGTTTAAGATGATTCAGATGAGGGAGGTTTGATGTAGGTTAAGGGCCATACCCTTGTTGGCCATGAGGCATTTGGGACATAAAAGCAAGGCAAGGCAGTAGCCTGTTTTCCCTCCATTGTCAGAAATGGTCGTTCCTTTGAGATCTAGTCCACAGCCATCCTGTGCAAGACTAAAAGCTACTTTTTTTTTTCTTTTTTTGGTAGGCAGAATACAGTGAGTCCCTCAAGAATCTTCAGTACTGATACATTTAGGGACAAATTTTGGTGTTGTCAAACATGCCAATGATAGCCAATTTCAGATTGTTTTACCTTCGCTGGAGGTAACTTTTAACACTGCACTTCTGACAGCCAACTGCAGGGGCACACAGAACGAGCAGTTTCTGTTTCTAAGTCCTGGCAGTTTCTGAAGGCACAACTGAGATACAGCCTGAAAAAAGAAAGCATGGGCCACAATTTAGTGTGAGCCATCTCTGACAATAAACTCATTTTGGGTCTCCCCCACGTGCGCTGGAAATGCTCTTAGAGCCTTACGAGATCAAGTCACAAGCTATTTCTCATCTCTGGACCAATATTTCTCAATTTCAGTGGCAAGATTATCTGTTACAATATGCCTGTTCAGAGAGCAAGCTTTCACCTGGCTCACACAGCTGTTCCGTGTCTAAACCATTAATCTCAATGCAGTGTTGCATGCAGAGAAAACCCACTTGCTTATTATATATGTATACTTTTGCTATCAAATTAAGACTGATAGACAAATCCATGAAAAAATATATAGTCTGAAGGACAGGCTGGTCAGTTTTTGCTATGCATGTCAGTGAAATATCTGTTCACCCTTTAGATTACTGGTCTGTGTGAACTTTCCTAGGAGTGCATGGCTTTCCTCACACACATCCTACCACCACCCTAGAAAGCTGAGTTACTGTGAATCCCAGTACAACAGCTGTCCAATGACTTCTTGAAAACACACACAGATTTATTACAGGAAAACATGAAAGACTAGTCTGTTTCACTACAAAAAAAAAAAAAAAAAAGCAAGCTGTCATCCTTGTCTTCTCAGCCACTTCTTTGAACAGACACCCGAGCCACTTAGAGAAACTGAGATTGCTGCAAGCCATATCACAGGGCCATAGTTCAGCAAAAGAGCACATGCTCTGCATAGAGAAAGTCCCAGGTATTTTAAAGATTATTATGGATCACAAATGTCTTGGACAGCTGATGCCAGGCAACACAGACAACCTAGATGGATAGACAGTGTGACTCACATAAAACAAGCCTTTGTATCCTAACAGACTTAAGATAGTGTGTCCATCATAAAATGGACAGAGTAAGCTGCAATTAGGGATGGATGGAAGCATCAGTCCATTGCCCATCTGTGTCAGTTTCACACATTTCAAAGTAACTCAATTCTATATCATTTTCTGCAGTATTTTTTTAAAACACACATTCACATTTTTAAACTGCACTCATTCTCCCTGAAATGCACATTTTTCAAGCAACAGCTGCATAGAAAAAGTCAGAAATGTAAAAACATGATTGCATTCTGCTAGATATATTCAGCCCAGGAATATGGACAGCTATCAAAATCTGCAGTTTAAGTCCACACAAACGAAAATACATATACACCAAAAAAAATAAATAGATAGACCGGCTGCACAATAAGACTGCCACCATCTCAGATACATAAGGAGATTAGGAGAGTTCTGCTGGATCAGGTCAGGAATCCATTTATGACTGACTCTTATTTCCAGCAACCAGCCAGATGCATCCAGAAATGAGCATGAAGGTGAATTCCACGACTCAGAGGGAATTTGAACCTGGATCTCCCAAACCCTAGTCTAACATTCCTAGCGCTAAGCCGTGTTAGGGACACTCCAGGGCACAGAGGGCCAGATCACCCAGTTTCAGTCATCTCTGGAGCTCTGCACCACAATGTTGCACCTGCCACTTTGAATGACCCCATTTACAACCTTTTTTGGATATTTTTAGATTGGCTGGATACCCATCTGCTAGGAATGCTTTGATGGCATATTCCTGCATGGCATCAGGTTGGACTCAATGGCCCTTGTGGTTTCTTCTAACTCTGTGAGTCTATAAATCTGTTATCCTGTGACAAGAGATCACTCCCAATCACCGTCAGGGCTTTTTCCAGGGAGTTGGCTCTTTCAGGGTGGGGGGCCTCACGGAATCAGCCTTTTAAATATTGTATGTGTTAAATCAGAAGAGAATATTTTTCAACCAACAAAATTCAGATTAATGAGAGCTCGGGGGATTAGTACAAGATCCAAGATGTACACAATTCCTATCCCTGAACCACATCAAATCAGAGGTCTCTGTTCCTTTCTTAAAAGTCTCCCAAACTAGTGGCCACCACCAGACCTTGCATACCACACTGAACTATTTTTTGATATGTTTTTGGTCTACTGCCAATAATTTAGTTGGGTGACCCTATGTTCTAATATTCTGAGACAAGGCCCCAAACTCTCTGTCCACTCTTTGTCCATCACTCATAGGTTGAGATGGGATTTATGCACGCACATTCTCTTAAAAAAAAAAAAACACAGCATGAAAAGCCCACAATTCTTTAAGGCAATTCTTTAAGAACTCAGAATGAAAAATGCCACACTTCAGACACACAATAGAGGTCAACACCTCAAACAACCATAAAAAAACCAAGCAAGAAAAACGAGGGGGACATGCAAAGAGAGAGTTAAAAGCAAAAATTATTGGCAAGTTGTATGTACTATATGTTCTGTGCTACATCCCTTATTTAATGTAATCTAGCATAAAATTCATCATCTTATTGCCAATGAGTCTCACATCTTACCGTTCCTCCAATTATACCAAGGCAACATACACAGACTTCCTTCTCTTTATGTGCTTCTCACAACAACTCTGAGAGACAATGACTAATCCAAGGTCACCCATTCCAACCCTCTAACCACTATACAAAATTGGTTCTGCACTGAAAAGTTCACAAGAGGAAAAAGAAACACATACCAAAATGCTTTTGCAGATCCTCTTTTATCAACTAAAAAGTCCAACACATTTTGGACAACGGAAACTCTTAAGGGATGCATTCTTCAGGGGGCTATGTAAAATTGCAAAAGGATAGAGTTATCATACCCCAGGTTTGGCTCTATTTTACTGCATTTTCTAGGCATTCATCTCAGAACCCATTTGAGCCATCATCTGGCCAAGATGCAAAGCTTTCATATTTAAAAAGCAAGTCTCTCACCCTTGCAGGAGCCAAGATACGGGGCAAAGTGTGTAGTCACTGTTCCGCCCAAGAGTCTTCCAAGAAACAAGACATTTCCTGGTTTTCAGGCACAAGTTGAGGTGAAGGAGAGAAGGTCAAGTGCATGGTACAGGTAGTGGAGTACAAGAAGGAAGGGGGAAGAGATTTTGAGGACACAGCTGGAAGTGAGTTAGGGAGCGGAACGGAGAGGAGAGTGAACAGTGACAAAAACAAGGGGTGGATGCATTGCAAGGAGACAAAGCAGGGTGAGGAAGAGAGGATGTAGGATGGAAAGGAGAGTGAATGGCAGAATTCAAGAACCAAGGAGGGAGCCATTGTGAGGAGGCAAGATGAGTGAGAAGTAGGGAAAGAGGTCTGAGGGGGAGAGAGTGGAAAAGAAAGAAGGGAGGATAAAGCAGTGTCAGGGTGCAGCGAGCAAGAGAGGTAGGCATGAGGTGAGGCAAAGGAGGAAGGGGAGGAAAGAAGCAGGATATCCAGTGGCAGAAGGCAAGGAACAAGAAGGAGGCATAGCAGAGCTATGGGGTGAGACCAGAGAGGACGAAGAAAGAGGGTGGGGCAATTCAGCAAAGGAGGCAAGGTGGTGGCAGCAGTGGCCAGGGTCGTCTAAGAGGGAGAGAGCAGTGCAAGGGATTGTTCCAGGTGCCTTGCTCCCGGAGATAACAGCATGGTGCTACTCTGATTAAAAATATATAAAGAGAGAGAGCTTGGAAATGCAAGAACAGAGGGTGGGTAAATAGGTACTTATTAAAGTAGATGCTTGATGAAAATTTTCAAATTTTTGGTAGAACCCAAACAATGAAAAATGGGGGAAGAAGTCTTTTTCTGAAGGACTAAGTCCATACTGATTTGTCTTGTGAGCATAGTAGGGCCATTTGAACTGTCTATTCACACATATGTCCCACTCAGTTAAATGAGTTTTACATCTAAATAAATGGGAGTAGAAGATTTGTGTGTCTGTATTTATTAGGAATACATTTACTTCTTCAATGTAAACTATCAAGGAAACAAAACAGCAGCTACATGGGTGAAGAGCTGGGCCAAAGCTAACAAAATGAATTTCAACAGAGAGAAATGTAAAGTCCTACACTTAGGCAGAAAAAATGGAATGCACGAATATAGGATGGGGGAATGCGTGGCTGAATAGCAGTACATGTTAAAGGGATCTAGGAGTCTTGGTAGATCACAAGCAGAACATGAGTCAGCAGTGTGATGTTGCAGCCAAGAAAGCCAATGCGATTCCTGGTTGCATCAATAGGAGTATGGTGTCTAGATCAAGGGAGGTAATGGTACCACTCTATTCTGCCTTGGTTAGTCCTCATTTGGAATACTGCGTCAAGTTCTGGGCACCTCAGTTCAAGAAGGATATCGACAAGCTGGAGTGTGTCCAATGGTGAAGGGTCTGGAAGCCATGCCCTATGAGGAGCAGCTCAGGGGGTTGCGTATGTTTAGTCTGCAGAAGAGAAGGTTAAGAGGGGACATGATAGCCACGCTTAAAGATTTGAAGGGATGTCATGTCGAGGAGGGAGCGGGCTTGTTTTCTGCTGCTCCAGAGACTAGGACAAGGAACAATGGATTCAAGCTGCAGGAAAGGAGATTTCACCTGAACCTCAGGAAGAACTTCCTGATGGTCAGAGCTGTCCAGCAGTGGAATATACTGCCTTGGAGTGTGGTGGGGTGTCCTTCTTTAGAGGTTTTTGAGCAGAGGCTGGACAGCCATCTGTTGGGAATGCTTTGATGGGTATTCCTGCATAGCAGGGGGTTGGAGTCGATGGCCCTGGGGTCTCTTCCAACTCTATAATTCTAAGATGTAGAAAAGATTTATATTGAGGAAAAGTATAAGTGTGGTGCTAAGGTGAGAACACATCTGTCACATTCAATTAGCAGTTGGCTTGAAGTATTTTATATCTTGCACAAAGAAATACTTTTCAACGTTTTCAAGGGGGCAACTGTGTTAGTCTTAGGCTGGAAAAGCCAACAACATCTAGTTTCTATCCTTACCTACCTTTAAAGACTAACTGAGGCTGCAGCTCAGTTCATCAGATGCTTTGGAGTGTTGCCTCAGCTGGCAGAGGTTTGTACACATGATGAGGTGTGAAGATGTAATTATTGAGTAAAAGAGAATATAAATGTAAAAGTAGAAAGATTCATCATTTCTTAATTGGCATTAATAGCCAATGGCTGAAATCCTGTATTGGCAGATATAGCTACAGTGATTGAACTCCATTGTCAGAGGTACTTCTGCCAATGATACCCCAAAAAAAACCCTGCCCCTTAAGCAGGCATTACTCCCACTGAAGGGCTTCCATGATGTTGCTGATCAGAAAGCTGAGGAGTAATGACTGTAGTGTATTCCCCACTGAAGGGTGCATTAAGACAGGTACACTGAGTCCTGTCTGCTTTTCCCAATGCATTCCACGACCAGGAGAGCACTGCAGTCATTATTGCCCAGTGCCCTGCTCTGCAGAAAGCCTTCAGGTATGGTACTACCTGGCTTAAGAGGTAGTTTGAGGAGGGGTCATGTTTGGTCATTGATGACCATAAGCATGAATCCCAAAAGTTACAAGACTATAAGTCTGGCTTGTTGTTGTAGCGTTTGTTGGTTTCCAACTTACGGTGGCCCTAAGGCAAACTTATCACAGGCTTTTCTGGGGCTGAGAGTGTGTGATATGCCCAAAGTCACCCAGTGGGTTTTCATGGCCAAGCAGGGAATCGAACCCTGGTCTCCGGCATTGTAGCCCAATCCTCAAACCCTGCTGGCTCTCATGTGGCAAAGTAAGTCTGGCTTATGATCGCGCAAATATTGAAGAGGATGCCAACCAATAATTGGGTAGGAGCTCAGACATCCTAGGACAGATTAGCTGGCTAGCATGTACATTGTGATGAAAAGTCAAATAGATCAAAGAAAGATAAACTAGATTGTTTTCTGGTTATAATACATAATCTTTACGCTGAAGGAAATCCTATCTTACTTTTTTTTCCCTTAAGTTATTACTGTTTGATCTGAGTTTCTTCTGCCTTTTATCCTATGGTATTTGCAAGGTAATTTTTTTGTCATCAGTAAAAAAATGATGGCAAAAATATTACAGTGATCTGATGATGTTACCACTGGAAATGCCTGCACATGAAATAAAGTTAACATTGTTGTTGCTCTTTTATTTTTACTGAAGGAGAAATGCATATGCCCACTTTACATGGTTTCCATCTCCCTATTAATCCCCACAACAACCTAGTATAGCACGTTTGGTGAAAAGTAGTTGTGGCCCAAAGATACATGGTAAATTCTATATCAAGCAGAGATTTGAACTTGGGTCTCCCTATTTCAATTCCAGCATTTGAGCATCACTGCATAACTGGTTCTCTCAGAACAGTTATTACTGCAAAAATGGTAGGCAAGTAGAAATACAGTAGAAGAAAAATGCAACAATTAATGTACCTTATTTTCAGAATTAGAACCTATAGTAGAGTAATTTGAATAACTTGCAGAATATGCAAAATAGATGCCTGCATTTGAAGAACTGGAATGTGACCACCCTTCAAAAGGAGAACACATAAATACATATATTACATAAAATCATTGTTGTGTTTGCACCTATCACCTAGACCAGTGGGTCCCAAACTTGGGTCCTCCAAGTATTTTGGTCTTCAGCTCCTAGAATTCCCAACCACTGGACAAACTGGCTGGGACTTCTGGGAGTTGAAGTCCAAACTCCTGGAGGAGGAAAGTTTGGGAACCACTGGCCTAGACATAATCACTTAGAACTGAAACTGCAGAAATTTCTGAGCCAAAACTGAGCTTATTCGAAACTGAGGGGGTCCTGCTGAGAAAAAAAGAAAGAAAGAAAGAAAGAAATGGAGTGGAATAGAATTTAAAATTAAAATCTTTAGTTCCAGCAGGCCTAAACCAATTATCTCCCACTCTTATATAATCTTTCAGAATTTTCAGACAGCTCTTTTGTTTCTTGCCCAGATACAAGTACATGCCCTTGATCATCATCTATATTTTCTCCTACCATCTGCTCATGAGATTTTTAAAAAAATCTTCAATCTTTTTCACATGTTTTCTTTTTGCCATGAAATGATTTCAGAGTTCCTGGCTGAGAAACGTCTGCAGTTTTGATTCAAAGAGGGTATCTACAGGCTACAGACAATGTGAAATATGATAATAATTTTATGTAATACAATGTTATAAGTTTATATATTTTCCTCTCTTGATTTTATATAGTTCCTTGAAGAAAGCCTTAAGAGTATCAGCAGGCCAAAATGTATTGGGCTTTTCTGCTAATCAAAGATCACCTTTTAAGGCTCTTGGGATATGTCTTCTTTTCCTCTTGTGGATTTTGCTGGATCCTCACCAATCTTTGCTCTTTTTGTCCCTCCCCTGATAAGTGTCAATGCCATCTTCAGATTTAAATCGTACTGCATCCAAAGAGATTTACTTCTAGGTCAGTAAATATAAGATGGTGGCATATGCATGGACTTTGCTGGGTTTCTGGCTGTGCCTGTGCTCAAAATCAGTTCTGCTGCCTCCTGGGATGAGATGACAACAGCCGACCATGCACCAGAAACAAGATCTGCATGGCTGGCCATAACATTAATGCAAGCTGAAATGGCTACCTCAGACAGAAAAGCAGCATCCTACAAAGACATTTTACTGCTTGAGCTGGAGCAGCAAGTGGCATCTCTACCTCACTTGTTACTCCACAGTACCCAAATCTAGCCCAGGAGGCAGAAAATCCCACAAGCACCTCTCCGCGCATCTAATTTTGTCATTGTATAGTTATAGACCAATTAGTTAACTAAGCACTTGCTGGCCTTTCATGACATCCAAATTCTGCTGCCTCACTTTGCCCAATGGTAGGGCTGGCAATGAGCATGCAAGCAGCAGTGCAGTGTTGGAGTACTGAGCCATGTGAGCTGTGGGTACTTCACAGCTTGTCCCACACACCTAAAACTTGACCGTTGCCTTTGGAGGCAGGGGAGGAGAGGACAGTGTTGAATAGGCAGCTTCCCTTTCAGTTTGCTTCTGCATGTCCTTCACCTCAAGCTGCAAACTGTATTAGGCTGGCACTGAGCCTGTGATCCGGTGACAAACCTGGAACCTAGGGATACTATTCAACAAAATAGTCATAAACCTCTACCAGTTTAGCCACCTGAATTAGACATCAACAAAGTAAAAACTGAACTAGAAGACTACCCAGTCTGGACAATGTTTAGCTTTGGGTTCCTTTCTGAAGTCTGTCTGGAGGACAACTTCCCACCAGGGTCCTTTAGAAAAGCAGCCCCCATCAGCCTTCTAAAGTTATGAGAGTTACCCCTTGAAAAGATTCAATACAAGAAAAGTGATGGTAATGATAAAGATAAAGGCTAGTATCTCATCTCTGCACAGTGGTTTCCAAGGTACCTCAAAAGATGAATTAAACAGGCACACACACCCCCAAAAATTAAATATTAAACAGCAAATCCAATCTTAAACAGCCACTGGAGCAAAACTTACATAGCATTCGATAGTGAGAGAAACAACAGCATTGTGTCCACTTTCAGGGTGCTTTCCCCCTCTCTCTTCAGATATAAACCACTTTGAGAGTATCTACCACAAAGAATAAGACACAAATAAAATCAGATCTTGGGCTGTGCCTTTGGGGCATCAAGAAATACAACACATGAATGAAAATAGTGGTTGGGGGGGCACAGTGTTGTCTGAACAAGGAACAGCAACCAAAAATTCACTTTCATCCTCTGGCTATAGTTTAGAACACTGTCTTTCTATTTCAGCTCCTAAAAGACAGTTTAGCATCTGTTAATGATTTAGGGTTCCTGGCTGTTTTTAAAACATAAAATCTTCAGAGAGGTTCCTCACAAGCCAGATTTATTTTACTGCCATCAAGCCCTATACATGATGAATGCTGAATTCCCCAGCACAGGATTAGACAGACATATAGTGGCAATAGTTGGTCTGTATGTGGAAATTTTGTAATGGAAGTAAGCTTGGATTGAAGGGGAGAAGCTCCTTTGGTGAACCTCCCTTCCCTGTGTCCCTCATTACATGGCCCAAAGTAGAAAGTATACTTCTAGTTTCAAAAAAAAAAGTGGGGGAGAAAGGGGGAGAAAACACAATGACACAGATGTCAAAAGGTGACATAAAAGAAACTAATCAGATTCAGAGAGGGGTACCAAAGATGCTCAGAGAAAAATATGTCTTGTGAGGAAAGGGTGAAGGAACTGAGTATATTTTAAGCTGGGAAGAAAGAAATCGGGCAGGGGTGGGCATGGGGAGGGGACTCTTCAGATACAGGAAAGATTTGCTTCGCATAAAATAGTGAAAGCTTTTCTTTTTCTGCAGAAAGACAGCCTAGATCAGTGGTTCTCAACCTGTGGGTCCCCAGATGTTCGTGGACTTCAGCTCCCAGAAGCCTTGAGCATTGACCATAGTGGCTGGGGCTTCTGGGAGCTGAAGTCCACGGACATCTGGGGACCCACAGGTTGAGAACCACTGGCCTAGATCTTATGGGCTTAACTCCCAAGGTTTGATTCTACCGGAACTTTAGGACTAATGTCTTAACTCAGGCCATTTCCACACTAGCCTGTTATAGTGCTATTATTCCACTTTCAACATCCTATGGAATCCTGGGGTCTGCAGTTTAGAGAGGGGCCTTTGAGGGACCCAGGATTCCATAGGATGTTGAAAGTGGAATAATAGCACTATAACAGGCTAGTGCGGAAATGGCCTCAGAGTGGTTCAACAAGAGAGATATCGACTTTTGGCCCTCACATGTTTCACAATTCACTTCCTGGAATCTCTGACCATTAGCTAGGTGGGGCCTTCTGCAACCTGAAATCCAAAATGTTTAGAGGACCAAAGGCTGAGAACCACGAGTGTGGAGGCTTCTCCCCTGCTGGAAGTCCTCCAGCCAGGAATGGACACTCATCAAGTTGTGGATTAGGCTAAACGGCTTACAAGATTCCCTCCAGATCTGTGATTCTAGAATTCTATTATTCCGTGACAAATACCTTGTTATATTTGACAGACTATAATAAGAGAGAAGAACAGATCCCTGCCATTAGTGACCTTACTTTCTGTAGTAATGTGTAATAATTTCATTCGGGGATTTAAAAACAACATGGCATTTGAGGAGGGATTTGTGAAAAAACAGGAACTTGAGACCACCTAAAATAGCTTGGGTATCTCTCTGAGTGGAAGGGGCAACAAAGATGAACAGTATCGTTCACAATAGTTCTGAGATCTCACTTCTAGCATTTCTTCTCCATGCCAGGAGGATAATTAAGCTTTGAGCAATTAGGCAGGAACAGCTTGAACATTGCTGAAGAGTTCAGGTACAGGCTATGCAAAGCAATTTGAGGGAATGACAATGATAGCCGCATATTGGTGCAGGGAGATTGTCTGCAAGATTTATAGTTTCCCATCACTGTGGAAAACACTAAAGTTTTAATAATGAATACTTGGTATTTATACAGCTCATGTTGAGTGTTTCTAAGCTTTCCACATTGTTTATTGCAATAATAATCTTCTCTGCAACTCACTGTAAGAGACCATTGCCTAATATCACCTAGCAAATTTCTGGATGAGGTGTGATTTGAACCAGGGATCTTTCATCTGATACTATGGCAACTACGACTGGGTCTGGAGAAAAGGAAGCAAGGAAGCAAGCACCCTATCTTCTGCCATCAGGTAGAGAACCAAGATGCAGCTGTCCCCTAGTTGTCCCCCCCCCCCCTTGCTTCTCAGGAATAGCGTCAAGGCAAAAGAAAGACTAGCTGGGCCATTTGTCAGACAAAGAGATGCTGCAGAGAGCTCAGTTGCTCCTTCATTCCAGAAAGAACATTCAGCTCCTTCAACTGCCCGTTGTCCTGAGATGGCAGAAGCAAGGGGAAGGAACACTGTCTCCATCCATCAACCGAAGGAACAAAAGACACCAATTGCTATTCAGTGTAGGAACAGCAGCGAGGGAAGTTCAGCCTGGCCCAAAGGGGATATAAATGTCCACTTATAGTTCATCGCTTTGTTTGGTGGCCTTGAAGAATTAATCTCCCTCCTCCACCTGCTTCCTCCATATCCCTTCCCTTGTGCATCTTGTCTTTTCACTTTGTAAACTTGGTGTCAGGGCTTGACTCTTTTTTTTTTATTGGGAAGACAAAGTTTTGACAGTAAATAATATTGGCCACCACATTATCACTGACTCTTTTAAGGTTAATAACACTTGGAATTGTTGGTCCTCTTTTCCACACAAACCTACATAATGCACATTTCATAGCATCCAAGCTGTTTACTTGCTATTTTGCTTGAGATGGCACACACATCTCCTCCCCCAAATAACTCTCACAATGATCCTCCAAGGTAGTCTGCACCACAGATATTTCTCAACTATTCACAGCTGAGAAGGGATTTGAATTGTTCTTGAGTTGGATTCTTCAATCCAAGCTTGGTATTCTTAGCCCAGCTTTTCCCCAACGGATGTGTTAGACTACAACTTCCATCATACCCACTCAGCACAGCAACGAACTGTTGCGGTCCAACATATCCAAGTGGGAGAAAACAAGGCCAGCAACTGCACAGTAACAAGGAATGCCAGCTCTCACTTCTTTCCTCTAGCAGCTAGACTCTAGCTTTAGGGCTGATGAAAAATATACATGCTCCTCACAGACACAGAGGAAGGAATAGGGCAGGCACATTTTATCAAAGGAATCTCTCTCCACAGATGTTTTCCCAGACACGCCATCCTCCCATTGCTTCCTCCCAGATGGACCAGCAGCAAAAGTTAGAACTGGTCTTTCCGAGCACCAACATCTGCAGCAGCCAGGCTTCTAATCAAAGGAGTTATTGCAGGGTAGAAATCAGTGTTCTCGCACCAGTCTGCCCTCCCCTGGGCAAGGGATTCACTGACAGCACTAATGACAGGTTTATTTAACTTCTCTGCTGACAAACTCTCCATTTTTCCCTGGATGATGGTGCCAGAAAGGGGAAGGAAGAGTGGGAGCTGCAGAGTATCCCCATGGACATGAGCGTGCGTGCCTCTTCCCACTTTGCCACTCCTGAAAGTTTATCCTCAAGAATTTCCTTGAAGCCAAAAGGATCTGAGATCAACAAGTCCCTCAAAACAAACAAGAAATGGAAGCACGGGAGTTAAATCTTCTGGAATCTAGGGGTCACATTTCATAAGAGACTTATTTTTCCTACACAGGCAGCCGCAGAAGCTGGTGCAAGTCTTCAGCTTATATGGGATAATTGTGATTTTTTTAAAAAGTGAAACGTACACCTAGAGGTCATCTAGCTAATCTTTCCTTCATTAAAGCAGTCATTCTCACTTATTACCCTTCTTGCTGACATACCCTTAACATCGATCCCCAAGAACAGTTGACACATGAAATCAGTCTCAGCCAGATCAAAATTTCTTGAAGTGATGCTGCAGACCCAGCCCAACAAACATTCAATATATTACAGACTGCCCCCATGGTATGGTTTATTAATAATTATTAAACATGTGCTTAGGATTGTATTAGGCATGCCTGGCTTTAAATGGCTCCTAGTACTTAATCTTCACACAAAAGGGTATTTTTGAAGAGAAAACAATCTCAAAGAAGTTCTTCTAAAGGTTCAGTGCTAAACACATGATGACACCAGGGGATCTGCACGATCAGTGAATAGTGACTTCAACTTGGGTTGCCAACTTTTTCTCCAGTGAGTCTTCTATGTTGTTCTTTTAATGGCTGCATATCCAGAAAAATTTACGAAGCTTTCTCCAGGGTTAGAATCAGATCTATTAGTTCACCTTTAACTCATGGCACAACTGTCAATGGCACAGAAGTGTTACTGAATAAATTCAGCAGCGTGTGATAACCTTCCTGCCTCCCCATCTCCAGAAAAGAATATAAAGATGCCAGAGACCCCAGGTGTTTTGAAGCCCTACACACACCTGTAATCTCAGGTAAGGGGAGGCAGAAGGAAATTCGGCAGGAAAAGACTCTTCATATCCTTAGAGTTCCTTACATTAATGAATATTTCCTGAATATTAATGAATATTAATATGAATATTTACTGAACCCTAGAAATGAAAACAGGCTCTAGGGGAGAACTCACAAACTCAGTTTTTATTTTGCATTCTAGCTCTATATTTACAGGATACTTTGGGAAAGCTTTGCAAAAGAGCCACATGCCATTAAGCTCCGGAAAATCCAGAGAAATCCAGCAATCTTACCTCCAAACAACACACCCGAGAGTTCACAGGTACTGGCATTCCATGCTTGCACCCCTTTGCAACAATCCAAGGGAGTAAGTTTCAAAAGGATGCCACCATCCCTGTGAAAATCCAGCCTTATACCGGTAGAGATCTGGAGAGAGGCAGTTGCTTGGCTGCCGAGGCTGGAAGGCAGCGGCTGGGGCCGGCCAGGGCGGGCAGGCGGGGAGGAAAGGAGAGAGGCAGAAATAGGACTTCTCCCTCGCCTAGACTCCGCAATCCCTGGAGGACCACTGAAGCGTCGCAGAGACTGTCTCCTCACCTTCCTCTTCTTCTCTTTCCCTTCCTCCTTCACCTGAACAGGCTTTGATCACGACTGGCTTGGTGATACATCCATAGGTAGAAGGGGAATTGGTTTGCCTTCTCTGGTCATCTCTGCACCCAGCAAGATTCCAGATCCCAGCTCGCCCCCATTCCTCTCTCTCTCTCTTTCACTTTCTCTGTCTTTCCCCAAAGATTATGGCATTGCTTGGAAAGAAAAATCTCTCTGCAAACTCTTAACTCCCGAGGTTAATTCAGTTTCACACAGAGCAGCACACCTGGAGGGGAGGAAAGTTGCCCCAAGAGAGAGGCAGGTGGATTTAAAAATTCTTCACGAGGGAAAGCAAAAGAGTTTGCTCGCGTTCCCTCTCTCGCCCCCGCCTTCCCTTTCACGGGTGGCCCCGTGCGAGCATCAGATCCCAGTTCGGAAGTGCTTCAAAACCCCATCCAACTCTTCCCGCAAACTCTTAGACTGTCCCTTAATCTTGCAAAGGAGCTGAATGCAAGCGCAGCACACACACGTATACACTCCCTCCTCTTCTTGCTTTTTTTGGGGGGAGGGGGGTTGGATAGATCCAAGTGAAAACAGGGAGGGGAAAACGTCCTGCCCAGCGGTTCTGGAGATTTTTAAAAGCTCGCTCCCTGCCCGCCCCCTTCATTCACACGGCAAGATGTCACTCCGCTTACTTACCTTTCCGAGGGAAGGCGAAACCAGCCGCGACGCCGCAGCGCCTCCTAGCGGCCAGAGCCGAAATCCCCTCTTAAAACTTCACCTAAGCTGCGTTGCGTTAAGCCACTTACGGATGCAAATCCCGAGCTTAGATATTAATTACGGAGAAAACCTGAAGATGTTGCCCTCCTCTGTGTTTTGAAGGAGGGATTATCAGAATTACAGCCTCCATATTTATTACCCGAGCAATATGTTTTTAAGCGTGTAATGTCCGCTACCTTCTTATGCAGGTTAATTCAAAAAGAAGGCCCTCTGCGTTGGAGCTGAATTACTCCCGAGTAAATATCCCCCTGACTACAGCACTTAGGCGTTCTTACTCTGAAGTAAGGAATCGCTGAATGAAATTTTGCTTGCTTACTACTCCTACCCATTAGATCCAGCTGCACCAATTGCAGTGTGGAAGAGAGGGTGCTAATTTCACCATGAATTAATTTCAGGTGAAAGTATTTTCAGGAATCATGCAGGTGAAAGTATTTTTTCACTTTGACAAAGGTAAGGCAAAAAACTTTTTTTCTGTCTTTTTTCTTTTTTAAAAAAAATCATTTTTTGAAAACAAGACAAATGTATTTTCCCATGCTAACTTGAAATTAAGCACCTATCAAATAGTTACAAGCGTTGCCTGGTAGCACTGGGTGACAGACTGAGCAATGGACTATGACAGTGATTCTTAGTCTGGGGTTCACAGACCCCTGGGGGTCCATGGCACATGCCCTCACAGGAGGTCCGCATAGGGTTGGCATTCATCCTCAAAAATTGGGAAGAACCCAGATTTAAGGGACTAAAAAAATGTCCTAGCTGGTTGTGGCCAGTTGGTGCAGCATGTCCTGAATTCCTCCAAGGCAGTAGTGATGATGGTGGCAACAACATGGTGGGCATCTCATCCTGTGCTGGAGGCTCTGGGTACACCTGAGAGCCCAGGTGATGATGGAAGATGCTCAACCCAGGCCTTGTGGGGTGAGTGTGGCAACGCTGCTTGAGCCCAGGGTCAGGTAGCAAGGCAGAAGTTTGCTTCCAAGCAGTCCCAACAATAGAAGGGAACGTCTTTACTCTTGTAGCTGCTTGGAGGCAAAGCAGAGAAGGTCTTGGTGCTCTTTTGTGTGAAAGAAACACTATTTCCTTCTGCAGGAGTACTGAGAGAATAAAGAGGGTAGGTGCTTTCAAAAGAAGAACTTACTCTCTTTATCAATGCTCCTTTGGGGGAAACAGGGTGAGTGACTGATGAATGACTTTAAACAAATACATGAATATTTAAATAAATATTTGAAGGTTTAGCTCTAAATTTAAATATTTAATTAAGTCCTGGGGTCCCTGGGACTAAATTATTGCTTAAAGGAGAAGCTCAATTAAGAAAAGGTTAAGAAGCACTGGACTATGACTTTGGAGACCAGGTTCAAGTCCTGATTCAGCCATGGAAACCTACTGGGTGACCTTGGGTAAGTCACATTCTCTCAACCTCAGGAGAAGGTAAAGGCAAATCTTGCAAAAAAAGTGATAGGCTCACCATAAGTGCAAAGTGACTTAAAGACACACAACATACTTATCGTCTGACAAAGATTTTATTAGATAGTACCACACCAGGTTACATTGCAAGGAAAAGGGCATTAAGTATGAAAACTCCTCTTTTTAAGCAACATGAGCCATTGAGCTCCATATTTGTATCTGAGTAACATAAAAATAAAACAAAGCTTGGAAATATTACTTCTGGGATTACTAGTCTCAAAATGCCCTGGGTATCATGCTTTACTTGCTGAGACATTCTGGAAGTTGGAAAAAAAATTAAAAATAACTTTTCCAAGCTCTGAAAGAGTGTGGTATAATACATACTTAACCTGTATTTCAGCCCTCAAACTTACTCTAAAGTTGCAAACATGAAAGGGAGGGAACATTTCAAGGTGTAAGCAGGACAAAAAAAATCCTTTTTTAAAAGTTTACCCATGTTTAAAACCTCTCTGAAACTAGAAAACTAGTATAGCTGGCAAAGAGGCAAGCTATTTTTTTTATTTTTTTTGTTCTTTAGTTTTCTATGTGCACGGAATTCCAGCACCTCTGAACTCTTCCACCTCATTAATCTGTATCTGTAGATCAATCCAAATTAGATCTGTCCTGTGGGGATATATTTCCGCCTTATATCCAGTGTACCCAGAAATCTTTGCTTCTTCCTGTTCCAGTACAAGAATATCTGCACAACAAAGTAAAGACAGAGCATATGAGTGATAATGTTAATTAGTATTCAGTTTCCAAGAACAGAACTTCAAGTTGTACCTGTGCATGGCTAAACACCGAAAATGTAAATGTTAATACCAATGCAGAATACATTCATAGGACACAACTGCAAAAATGGACCCATTATTCCACAAATGTACATTAGGTACCTAAAAAGCATCAAGTATACATACACACACCTGGCTGTGCTACCTACACACACCTCACCTGGCAAGAGTCTTTGAGAATCAGTTCTTCCAGAGTATGTACCCCAAAAACTCTCTCCAAGCTAAACCACAGCTTGAAGTTCTGCAGATCAACTGTAGGAGAAGCTTGAGAATTCAGACTTTTATCATTGCTTCCCTTTTCTACTGTTGAAATCTACTTTGAAAAATTTTGTTGTAATGCAGTATGCAAACATTCCGAGTTTTTTTTAAAAAAAAAAACTTTCCTAGATATGGGACCAGAAAAGAAAAAATATCTTAGTAGAAAAGAAGGCCAGATGGTAAACAAATGGTTGGAGTAGTACTGATGGGAAGAGCTTCCACTCTGAGTTGGAACAAAAATGTATTGCTGTATGCTCTCTGGAGATATTTATTTCTGCCTTGGATCTTGTGTAGACAGAATCCTTTGCTCCTCCTTGTTCCAGTGCAAAGAATATCTGCATAAATAAGTAGAGTAGGTAGCAGTGGAGTATACAGACAAAATGGTACCCCACCCTCACCCCAGTTTTATGTACAGAGGCTGACCAAGCTGACATGTGAATATTGCTTCTGCATTACCAGGGTCTTTCATCCGACCCGTGGGAAGCAGGCTAGCTAAGGGAACGCAAGGCAGGTTGCATGGGGCTCACGACTCTGTACTCCAACACCCAACAACTGGTATTCTCACTGTCGCCAGAGGTGGCTGCTTCACTCTGTCTAATGGTAGGGTTGGCTCCAACTGCACAAAAAAGGGAAGGATAGATTATATATGCAATTTATATCCTGCCTTTCTCTCAAATCTGGGACTCCAGGTGGTTAGCAACAAGCTTAAAAATAAGGATACTAATAAAAGCTCAATGGGGTTAAAATATTAAAACACAAGCAAGTGAATTATCAAATAAAAACCCAATCAAATGTAAAAACCAATGCAGGAAACACATTTTAAAAACACAGAAGTCCCTCTCTAACACACATACCACTTAAAGCCCCTTCCTCAGCAAAAGCCTGCTTGAATAAAAAGGTATGAATGAAAAGATCCTTGGGAACTTCTGGATGTTTTTGAGCTGCACAGGCAGGAGGTCAAGATGGACTGGCTCGCTCACACAAAAAGTTACAGAAGAAAGAAAAGGCACAGAGAGCCAATGTGGTGTAGTGGTTTTGAGCATTGGGCTACAAACCTGGAGACCATGCTTGGCCATGGAAACCCACTGGATGGCTTGGGCACATCACACACACACATACATACAGCACCAGGAAACCCTATGATAGGTTGGCTTTAGGATCACCAAAAATCAGGAAAAAAACTGATGGCACATAACAACAAACATGTGACGGTCATAGCATGATCCTTTACAACATGCATTTGTAGATCTCAAAACTGCAGTTATTCTTCTTGTTCATGTAAGTAGGACCATATGTTCATCTTGACATGCTTCCTCTCCACTCACTTGTAGGGCTATTTCCTGATGGGAAAAGTGGAGCGGTCATTCTAAATGTGTGCGGACAGCACTTTGTGCAAAAGAAGAGATTTCTTGGGCCCTTTAATTTTAGACTGGCTGAAGAACATGAAAAATATAGATTTTTTTTAAGAAACCTTTAGCAATTCTAGGAATGTCATGTTTGTGATCACAGAAAGATTGTCTTGTATACAACAAATGAGCAAAAATTATTGTAAAGCCAGAGTGAGAGAGAAGAAAAATCAATAAAAGCAGCCAATGTTTAATATCTGTATAAATCTTTCAACTAATTAGAAAGGCCTTGCGAGTCGGCTATCTTCTTATCATCAACTTATTTTTCATTTTTTGTTTTTTTCCCCCAGGAGAACACTGGCAGTTTTAGTGACCATGTATAATCTTTGACACTTTAGCTGGGCATACATTTCTCCTGGTGCAATTATGGTATCAAAGTGGCTTTCTTTACATTATTTATCAAGTCACTTATTCAAAATCACATTTTTTAGCTGAATTAAGAGATTAGAAGCACCAGCATAGAACATCCCCTGGACTTTGAAATATACAGTAAGGTGAAATTATATTTAATGATACCTTTGATTTATATTTTAATTTTAAATGACCAGATAAAGCACTATCATTAGGCGGGCTTTAAACTTTTTCTAATAAATCAAAAATACCTTCATGATTATACTTTGCAGTAAAGAGACACCTACATAACTCATGAAAAGAAAGTCTTGCTCCATCAAATTGATTTTTTTTTAAAAAAAAACACTTTAATCCAACCATCACATTCATCTCTCACCTTTTGTTCATTTCAAAATGAAGCCTACAAAAATACATATGAATTGGCTAGGTTGGGAGGCACTGCTCCTTCAGAGTAAATTCAGATTGTTGTGGAGTGGAGGATAAAATTGGTTTAGTGAGATCAGAAAATTATTCTTGGCCTTGAAATTCTGAAGTGTTTCTTCAGCTTAAGTTTGTCTAGTATGGTAGCCAAGGGACAAGCTAGACAATAAATGAAAAATATGGTTACATTTTCTGTTATTTATTTATTTTATTCCTTTTTTTTTTTTAGGGCAAGGGACAGCAACGCATTTAAACATGGCTATCATGTCCCCTCTTAACTTTCTAGCCTGCAGAAGAGAAGGTTAAGAGGGGACATGATAGCCGTGTTTAAATATTTGAAGGGATGTCATGTCGAGGAGGGAGCAGGCTTGTTTTCTGCTGCTCCAGAGACCAGGACAAGGAGCAATGGATTCAAGCTGCGGGAAAGGAGATTCCACCTGGACCTCAGGAAGAACTTCCTGATGGTCAGAGCTGTCCGGCAGTGGAACATTCTGCCTCAATGGAGTGTGGTGGAGTCTCCTCCTTCTTTGGAGGTTTCTAAGCAGAGTCTGGATGGCCGTCTGCTGGGAATGCTTTGATGGGTGTTCCTGCATAGCAGGGGGTTGGACTGGATGGCCCCTGGGGTCTCTTCCAGCTCTATGATTCTATGAACGTGGGAAAATTCCTCATATCGAATGAGACCACCCTTCCATCTAGCCCCAGTACTGATGACTCTGACTATCAGCAGCTATCTGGAGTTTCAGGCCATATTAGCCCTATTTGGAGATTGAATCTAGAACCTTCCATATTCAAAACAGCTACATTGCCATTGAACTATGGCCTCTTCCCAAAATTAACCCTTTCCTTTCCCAAGTGAAGCCTTTCCACTATGCCATGGCCCTGAAGAAAATTTCTCTCGTACTCTCCCTGCCCATACATACTGAAGCTGCTGTCACTCTCCACCTTATGTTGAGGCATGAATTTTGGAGCCAAAAATGAGCAATCCCTAGTACCAACAGACCCCAGAAAATGAAATGTTTTGAAAAAGCATCCCTCCACAAAAAAAAAAAAAAAAAAAAAACCCTGAGGAAATAACTGTGGGAATAACCCTTCAAACCAGACAAATGAGTACAGAATGAGCCCTTGTGGCCTTGTTGACTGATAGGAAACAGAAAACCTGGAACTCATTCACAGTACATAATATTAGCGTTATTATTCCACTTTAACTGCTGTGGTTCCATCCAATAAATTCCTGGGGTTTGTTGAGGCACACTCTGGCTGAAAATTCAAAATGTTCTTCCCTACAATGCCAATCCAGAATTCCATGGGACGTTGCTTTGGCAGTTAAAATGAAATGTAGCTCTGTAATTCTGTAGTGTAAACAGGACCCAGGTAATAGGGAAAAGAAAATGGAGTGTCATAAGAAGAGGCCAAAGATGACTGCTTGAAGCAGTTAAGGTGTTGCAGCATTCGATGAGCAGCAGCCTTACTTCCAAGGAGAACCCCCAAGATTTGACTCAAGGAAAACCTATGCCATGGTTCCCATATTGATCACACATCCTGCTCCCATCTGATATTTGGAAAAAAAAAAAAAAATCAAGAATATTGAAAAGCACATGAAATGTAATTTCATATACCACCCAGGTTGGCCTTAAAAGATAGAGCAATGAACCAGAAACTTAAAGCACTTGTTCAAATTTTGCCTTTGCATTTACATACTAGATAGACTTTGATAAGTCATTCCACCTCAGCTTCCCAGTTATAAAACAAAGATAATAATGCAAGCCTACTTACTGAGCTGTTGTAAAGCATGGGTGGATCACTGTGGCTCTCCAGACGTTGTTTGGACTGCAAATTCCCCAAATCCTTTCCAGTTGCCTATGCTAGCTAGGGTTAAACAGGAGTTGTGAGCAAAAATAAAACAGCTGGAGGGCAACAGTTTCCTACACCATTGTAAAGATTCCTAAAATGGTGTATGTGAACACACCAGAAGATGATGTATTATAAACGCAAAGGTGTATTATTGGCAGGGAAATTAGTGTAGGCAAGGTGAAGTTCCAAAAGCTGTCTAGAAAGTCTTAGCCTACTATTTAAGTTTAGTTACAACGATGGACACTAACAAGACCTTCTCAGTAGTGGACCCTCTCTTATAGAGTTCCATCCTAGGGGTATAGTATTCAAAAAAGGACTTAACAACCTGCTTGTGAAAATAACTTTTAAGGGGTATGTTTATGCTGCTTTATTTTTTTCTTCAGTGCTTTGACTCTGGAAATGGTTTTACAGTCACTGAATTATGCTTTAGTGTATTCTTGTTGTTTTTTTTAATAATATTTGTTCACAATAATATCCAAAGATTGGAAAATATTTTTCTCTCTCCTCCTTCTTCCCTTGACTTCCCTTAAACATTTTTCACTTTGGGTTCAATATATGCAAACTGTCTCATCTTTTCTTCCCCCTGTATGCTTTACTTAATTTGTTATTCCACTACTTGAATCTCCTAGTTTATTTGCATTGCCACCACATATGGAGTGGTGTCCCCTTTGTTCTTCCACACTTCCAGCAATTCCCATTTGCATTTTTATATATCTTTTTCCAGTTTCTTGGGAGTTAAATACCACTGGTACAACATTTTGTAATAATTTTCTTTTAGCCTACGTTAAATGTAAAGTTAGTGCTGTCATTCCAGGATTTTTCCTATTTATTCAGGTCTGTAGAATAACTAAAGTTCTGCACCCATTTTAATATACAGTCTTTCACTGTTTCTCCTTCTAATTCTCTTTTTAAAAGTACTATATATAAATTAGTTATTATTTCATTTCTATAAATAATAATATTTCATCTAATTCATTCAGTTCTTTTGTCAAACCCTTTAATTTTGAATCCATCTTAAACCTTTCCAGAAGTTGCCTATAGGGAAACCAATTCAATTCACAGCCTTGATTCTTCAGTTCATCCCTTGTTTTTTACCCTGGGGTATTATTTTCCCAAATTACCAATTCTTTATATCTTAACCAGATGTTGTCTCATGATCTTCCTCCTATAAGAAGTGCTTCTTATGATGGCGCCCATTCTGGTATGTTTCTATAGAATTTGTGCGTATAGATATTCTGAATTTTACCTGATGATTCTCTAACGTAGTGATTATGGAAGCCTTTGTTGATATCTGCTTTGCTGTACCACACATGCCTGGCAAATCTCAAGGCAAATCCCTCTAATTGAAGGAGTTTCTTGAATCTTTAAGGATATCATTCTCTCAACTAATCTAAACAAATGGCGTGATAATATAACTTTAAGTGAAGCATGCCCAGACCTCCTCTCTCTTTTGAATCCTGAAGGACTTTCCAACACACTCACATTTTTTTCACTATCTAGATAAATTTAAACATTTCTTTATTCCAATTTTTAAAAGGCATATTATTCACAATGGTTTGTAAACTGTGGGAAAGATACATCATTTGTGGTAAAGCATTCATTTTAAATGCTTCAGTGATCCTTATAAGAAATAAATTCAGTTCATTCCATCTTTGAAGATCAGGATTTATTTGCTTCTATGTCTTAACATAATTGCTATCAATTGATTTTGATTTTTTTTCTTGTCAAAATAATTCCTAGATGGATTATTTGTTAATTTGGATATATCTGGATATATCTGTTAATTTGATTTTTTTAATCAAATTTATTAGTGTAGAACTGTTTTTTCTCTATTTATTTTAAAGCCCACATACTATCCATATTCTTCTGTGATTTCTATTGACACCTGATCTGGAATTATAAATTTGTCCTGTTTACTTTGAAAGTTTGCAAAGGGGGTATTGGTTTGTGTTTTGCAACTGCCCTTATCAATAGCAACTAACAGCTAAACCAAAATAATTGACATTGAAAATCACACTAAATAATAAGTCTAAACCAACTATTTCAACCTCTTGAATTTTTTAACTAGTTTCTAATAAAACATAAAATTTCAGTTGTTTACTGTGAAAGCATAGGGGAGAAACTTAGATGTGGGCTGGACAGGGCTACTGTCAGGTGGATTTGTAACTGGTTGACTGACCGTACGCAAAGGGTGGTCACCAATGGCAGATTCTCATCCTGGAGAGAAGTGACTAACGGGGTGCCACAGGGTTCTGTCCTGGGCCTGGTGCTGTTCAATATTTTCATTAATGACTTGGATGAAAGAGTGGAAGGCATGCTGATCAAATTTGCAGATGACACCAAATTGGGAGAGGTTGCTAATACGTCAGATGACAGGATCAAAATTCAAAAGGACCTGGACAGATTGGAGAGCTGGGCCAAGGCTAACAAAATGAATTTCAACAGAGAGAAATGTAAGGTCCTACACTTAGGCAGAAAAAATGGTATGCAGAAATATAGGATGGGGGACACGTGGCTGGCTAACAGTACGTGTGAAAGGGATTAATAGACTACAAGCTGAACATGAGTCAGCAGTGTGATGCAGCAGCCAAGAAAGCCAACGCAATTCTTGGTTGCATCAATAGGAGTATGGTGTCTAGATCGAGGGAGGTATTGGTACCACTTTATTCTGCTTTGGTTAGACCTCGTCTGGAGTACTGCGTCCAGTTCTGGGCACCCCAATTCAAGAAGGATATGGATAAGCTGGAGCAGGTCCAGAGGAGGGCAACCAAAATGGTGAGGGGCCTGGAAGCCATGCCCTATGAGGACAGACTTAGAGAGCTGGGTATGTTTAGTCTGCAGAAGAGAAGGTTGAGAGGGGACATGATAGCCATGTTTAAATATTTGAAGGGATGCCATGTCGAGGAAGGAGAGGGCTTGTTTTCTCCTGCTCTTGAGACCAGGACAAGGAGCAATGGATACAAGCTGCAGGAGGGGAGATTCCACCTGAACCTCAGGAAGAATTTCCTGACGGTCAGGGCTGTCCGGCAGTGGAATGTGCTGCCACAGAGTGTGGTGGAATCTCCTTCTTTGGAGGTTTTTAAGCGGAGGCTGGATGGCCATCTGTCAGGAGTGCTTTGAGGGTTTTCCTGCATGGCAGGGGGTTGGACTGGATGGCCGTTGTGGTCTCTTCCAACTCTACATTTCTATGATTCTATGATTCTATGAACTTATTTCAAACACAGGCACATAAGCAAACAATTTTTAAGTAAACAAAAAATATATATTCCTGAAGAGTTAGAACAAACACTGTGCTAAATTTTAATTATTCCAATTTTAGATAAGGATGTCAACTCTATTTTTATTAAAGTGAACAGCTTATTTTAAATAAATAATTAAAGAAAAATAGTTTAATATCATTGTTATATTATTTTACAGTCAACGTGACAGCTTAAGAAATGGTGTTTTGGTTTTATATTTTTAATTGGGAGTCTTCAAGGCTGCACAATGCAGGTGTCTTCTCTCCAGACATTCTTCACCATCTGCAAAAAGTGATTCATCTTTCTGTCATCCTTTTCTGGCATTTATACAGCCCTCCCTTCCCATTCATGGGTTTGACCTTTGCAAATTTGATTATTCAGGAGGCAGCTGCTTGCCTTCCCCCCCCCCGTTCTCCATCTCCCATTCCCTTGCCTTTTGCCCAAGCTGGAGAAGGCGGGCGGAGTGCCCAGGCAAAAAGCAAGAGAATGGGAGGAAGCATGTATATGCCTTCTCCACGTGCAGGGCTGCCCCCTTGCCTTTTGCCCAGGTACATAGAAGGAAGACACACACCTCCAGGCAAAAGGCAAGGGAATGAGGAAGCCATGTAGAAATCTTTTCCACATGTGGGACTCTCCACTTCCATCCCCTTGCCTTTTGCCCTGGTACAGAGAAAGAAGGGACACGTGTCCAGGAAAAAGGCAAAGGAATGGAAGAGGAGCTTTGAGAAGGGAAAGTAGGGGGGAGTGTTCACTTGGGTGTGGGGGTGGGTTATTTGCAGGGTTGTTGTTTTTTTACTTCCATGAGGATTCTGTACCCCGAATCCTTGCAAAAGTGGCAGAGCCACTGTATTTCATCTTCAAGGCCCAGGCTGGCCTTACTACTGTAGATTCGGTTTTCACAGAGGCAAAATTCCATCATAGAGTTCATGAACTAAAGTCTTGCTGAAGCAGAATCTTTGTTCACTGGATATAGCCTGCCTTTAAGCCTCACATCATTTTCTTTGGCTTTTGGTACTCCAGAACATGGCTCCAGTCACATTCATGTTCTCCTGATAGACTTTCCATATGCAACTGACTGACCGCTATGCAAACAGAAAATTGGACTGCAGGGGCCTTCAGTCAGATCCAGCATTTTTTGTCATATGTTCTTGCTATTGTTGCACTGAAACAGTCCTGTGATTGCACATTTCCACCTCTGATTTGAAGGAGGGATGAATGTGAAAGAAATGAAGAGTTTTACTGTCAATTTCCTTTGCTCTAATGCCCCTCGTTCCCTAATTTTTCACTTCCCAAATTTTTCATTTTGGCACAGCCTTTGTGAACTTTGAGTTATGCTATGTGGGGTTATAATACTCCAACTGTATCTGAGGGACCTGGTTGAAAAGAGTTAAATATTAGTTTTAAAACTAAGGAGGTGAAGTTGGATTAAGATGCCTTGTGACTTTTTTTTTTACGTCACCTAAGAAATTAACAAAACCCACTTTTGTGTGGGCCTTCAAGCTTCCTGTTGACTTACGGTGACCCCATGAATTTCCCTAGGCAAGGAAGACTCAGGAGTGGTTTTACCAGTTCCTTCCTCAGAAATATATCCTGCAGCACCTGGTATTTATCAGTGGTTTTCCATCCAAGTACTACCTGGGCTTAGCTTCCAAGATCCGACAAGATCTGGTTCCTTTAGCTATCACCATACTGTATGGAATTAAATGGGACTCACCATCCAGTAATTCTTCACTGATGTAAATAACAACATGAAAGACAAATGCATATCTATATATATATATATATATTACATTGTAATTTGGAGGGGTGTCCCTCCGTACCACACATTTTTCTTATAACTCTATAAATTAAATACAATATTGTAAATGTTAAACATTCTTTAGTCTAACACAGATTGCTCTTGGGGCAGGATAATAGTGTACTATGGCATGACACTACACTTTCTCCTGTGTTCAAAAATGTGTATTTTCCATGTCCAGGTGGACAAATAGTGTTGCTTCAGCAAAAGTTATCTAGAAAATCCTGTGAAAGAAGCGGGTTTACACACACACACACCTCTATTTTAGAGATATTGTCAGAATCCTGGACACACTAAGGGCACCTCCTTTTCTTTCTTCCTCCTTTTCCTTCATGATAGCATGTTATGTAATAGTGACTGCTTTGCTGACTTATAAAATGTTTGGCTGAGCGACAGTGAAACACAGATATCAGATTGCCTATATCAAAACTGATGAAGTGTTTAACACTCCAAAGACCTCTGGGCTCATTTGTTGTTGTTTTAACACATAGAGGAACACAATGTACTTTAGCAACACTATCCGTGAACTCTGTCACACTGTTGTTTTCTGTGGGGTTTTTTGGTTTCTTATTTCTGCTCAGTGAACATGCATCTGTTCAGAGTTACAGTTTTTCTTTTTTTTCTTTTTCCCCTTTTCCATAAAACAGTTTAACATTTCCCTTTTAGCGTATATTCAGCCCCGAAAACTGACTTCAGAAGTCCCCCCTTCTTTACAATTTTGCATTTTTTCACCCCCACCACCCCTTCAGCCTTTGGGTAGAAGCCATTTTAATTCCCTGAGTTGTCCTCAGTCTGTTGTTCAGAAGTCCTACGTGATTCTTTCTGTACTGTTTGTATGACAATACAACGCTTCGTTTTTTCCAGTCTGTTTCAGCAATGTTCTTTTCTTCTCCAAGTTGTTTCATGTTTTTCCCCTCTTAACACATCTTTATGCCACTCTTTGGACTGTTACTAATGTCTGTCTTCACTTGAAGTGAATGTGTCCGTGTGTTCTGTTACATCGTTCTGTTCTTTTGCTTCCGTTCCCCTCCGCTTTTCTTTCTCTGTGATGAGAACACCATTGCTCATAATTTAGAAATGGATACAGAGATTTATCTCACCTATTTTTAATGGCATGTTTCTGAAAGGTTTGCATCTATTTCCCTTCATTAAACTGTATCAGATTTCTTCATTCTTACAAGCATTTCTCTTTCTTTGTTTCATAATACGCTTCCAAATACGTTTTCAGCACGGCTGCCCCTACCGCAAGCCAGATTAAGGCAATCCCTTCTGGTAGCCAATGCTGACAGTAGCCGTGCCATCCCCCAGTTGGAGGACACAACTGTGTAAGCTCCACAACTTGATCTGGAGTGCCAAACTAGCCTCCTACCTCCAGTGTAATGGAGGATGTTATCTCCTCAAGAATACCAAATCAAGATTTATTTGACAGTCCAGTCCATTAGGGTACATGGATTGGGGAGGGAGCGCCATCTTTTCCTTTGCCCCAGGCAGCAAAACGCCTCAGGTGGTCTCTGCTCTTCAATCTGTCTATAGAAACATAATAAAGGATCTGTTTCCACACACAGACTCTATATATTTTTCTGTTGCCAGACCAATGTTGGCACACTAGCATTATGGAAGCAGAATCCTTTCTCCCATCTTCTAAATTAGTTTCATCAGCATGGTTTTTGTTTTGTAGTTTGGTTGGTTGTTTTTAAGATAGATAGATAGATAGATAGATAGATAGATAGATAGATAGATAGATAGATAGATAGATAGATAGACAGACAGACAGACAGACAGACAGACAGACAGACAGACAGACAGACAGACAGACAGACACACACACACACACACACACACACACACACACACACACAGAAACCAATTATTTTATTTGCTTGTTTGCTTAAATTATTCATGCCCCTGCTTTTTCAAGTGATTTTTTTTAAAGCCACTTAACATATATTATATCCAGTGCTTCCTCACTGGACTTTTGCTTATGCACTGGAACTTTCCCTTCCACTTGCAATGTCCTGCACCTGCTCTTCCAATATACCGAAGAGGGTCTCTCAACCACCCAGACCAAATGTGGGTAGGGGACACAAGGAGGGTTAGAGTAAGGGGAATCTCCTCCTCATCCCATTCTGTTGATGGAAGCCTTCTTTCAAAAAAGGGGTGCTACCTCCTGTGCGTCTATATAAAATGCAATTAATATGAAATAATATGAAAATAATATGAAAAGATTGATATCTCCCTTTTCTTCTAATGAGCTCAAGGTGTCTCTGGTCCTCTCCACTTCAACAACATCCCTATGAGGCATTCATAGGCATTCAGGATGGGAAAGCGTGCCTGGCCTATGTTATCCAGTGAAATTTATGGTTCTCTGGATAGTTAGGCCCATTTCCGCACTAGAGCGTTATAGTGCTATTATTCCATTTTCAACATCCTATGGAATCCTGGCGTCTGCAGTTTAGGGAGGGACCCAAAGGCCCCATAGGGTGTTGAAAGTGGAATGATAGCACTGTAACACTCGAGTGCTGAAAAGGGCTAGAACACAGAAATCCCAGCTCAGCACTATAACCACTGTTTCTCTGGCTCTCTCCATTAACAGATCTGGCAAAAAACACCCTTAGGGAGTAACCAGCTGTCTGTGTTTTTCTTCTCTTGTTGTCCGCATTGTCAGCCATTCTGTCCATCTCTGGAGCAACCATGTTATTAATTCAGGGCTGACAGTACACACGTATGTCACTCAGGCACCATATACACTTGCAAATAGGGCTTAGGTGAGCATATGTTCCCTTTTTAATGGGGCAGAGAGGGGCTAGTCGTTTGCCCTTGCTCTCCCTTCTCAGACCTCCCATCCCCAAGAAGATGTCAAACCCCAGTTGGGGCAACTGCTGATTTTTCTTACCAGTGGGAAGAGGGAGGAGGTAATTTAGATAGGGTTGCAAAAATGAAAACTCCTGTATCTCTAATGGTGCTACAGAAGCAGGCATTTCAGCAGGGGTTGCTTGTTACCTGAATGCATGACAAGTAACATCTGAGCATTCCCTCTTTTGTACAACTGTTAAAGGGTCAGGAGCCCTCTCCAGTTTTCACTATGGCGACCTAAAATACAGACCACCAAAATACTGCCCCTCTGGGTTCCCAGAGGAAAGAAAAGAGGGTGCTCTCTCTTTGTGAAGACACCCTTGTTTCTTCTTCCCATTCACCAGCCAGAATCCAGCTGCTACTTCATGGTCTAAGTGGCTTCCCACCTCCCTCCCCAATCCTCCAGGTAGTAGCAACAGCCCCTCTCAGGGCCTCACAGTTGCTGGAGGGAGGAAAGATGCAGAAATGTGTAGGCAGAGCTACAGTCCAATGCAGGATCTCTCAGCCTTAGTCTTCAGAATGAGAGTTTTTGTCTGAACTTTGAAGAAACTGTCCAAGGTGAAGCTGAACCCATTTGGGAGATATTATTCAGAACCTTGATTAGCTCCTTCAAAGTTTACATTCCCCATTCCGGGAACCAGATGTCATTGGCCTGCCCAAGCATTAACATCAATATCCAAGGCCCTGTTCATCGGGCTGTCATTGAAAGATGCTGCTACTCTTGACAGCTACCAGCGGTGACCCTGAAACAAACTCGCTTCCCTGAAAATCCGGTTAGTTCCATCATTATCAGGTTTTGTGTTTTTATGAGAAAATCTCTTCAGACATTTTTACTTTAGCTGGTGTTATCGGCACTGGTGTTTTAACGATGGTGCTTCAGGTCAATGTGTATTTTTTAAAAATGAAATTTATTTCCTACATCAATTAAGTGACAGGACACAACCATCATAAGACCACGGCGCAAAACAGAGAGAATAGTGGTGTTTTTTATAGAAGGTTTCATTTTTAAGGCTTACATTGATGGAAACGAGAACACTGCTTTGAGTTGGTTGTTCTGCCCTGACAGGCATTTTGGGAATCTTTTAATAAATATAAATAAATAAATTGTTGTACTGCAACAGGGAAGCTGAAAGGTCAGAGAACTGTAGCTAAACCAGTTTAATTATGTTGTGTAAATTACTGGCCAAATGTTCTAACATGCCTGTTCTTTCAAGTGGCAGAAGAGCAAAATCTTTTTGAAATGCAGAGTTCTCCATACACTGATGAGATTCAAAGAGCAATTCCTTTGAGGAAAACCAAGAGCAGATTTTTGAAGGGAATTCCACCCTCACTACCACCCCTACAGATGTCTGTATATTTTCATTTCTGACTGTCATGTCCGAAGTCTGAACTCAGTGCTTATTAGACAGAATTTGGTACACAGCCAGGTGGTCATTCTCAGGTATCATAACAGCCCAGCAGTATGTAGGAAATTCATTAGTTAAATCTCCTAGGCTCATTGGTATGCAAAACATGCTGAACTGCTGATGTTGTCATATTTTAATACTCCTATGTAAATAACTAGCTGGTTTGCATTCTGATTCTTCTCTACCCCATTCTTTTTAAAAATCAACAGCTGTATTGACAAAAGGATTCATTTTTACTTGTCCATTTTCCTTCACATCTTTAGATTCAAGCTGGAATCTTTTTAACTGATGGACGTAGTTTATACTTCTCAAATACACATATGATGTTTAGATTTCAGATTATTTTGTGTGAACTGTACAGTGTTTGTACTGCAGCGTATAGTTTTTAGGGTTTTTTTTCTATACCTCCCAGAAATCCTTCAAAGGTTGAAGGCACACTTTATAATTTTGCAGAATAAGTACCTTTGAGTGCTGGGTTACAGGAACTAATGGTCTTTTTCAATATACAGAAGCTTTGTTCTTTATTCAATTTATCATTTTTATTGCACTTCTAGGATACCTTTTTCTTTTAAAAAAAAGAGTTCTAGGCATTTTACACATAAAATGTACAAAAGTTTAAAACATTTATTAATAGATAGATAGATAGATAGATAGATAGATAGATAGATAGATAGATAGATAGATTAAAAAATATAAAGCATCACCTCTCCCAAGAACAAAGTACAGATTTGATCAACTGACCTAATGCTGTTATTTTAAAACTGGCCAGTTTCAACCTATCATGTGTCAGGTATTATGTTTCTATATTGTGTGTCAGGTTTGTCAAGAATCTACTGCCATGTAGCTCTTCTGATTCTTTACTGCTTTCTGTGTGGGAATCATGCAGTCCCCCAGATGTTCCTGAAGCACAACTCCCAGCAACCCCAGACAATATAATCAGTGATAAGGAATGCTGGGCATTGCAGCCCAACGATATCTGGAGGATCTCATAATTTCTACCACTTACATATTTCATGTGGATGTTACAGCACTTTTCCAAAACGAATATATGTTTTTAGAAAAGCAAGGATCAAGGGATGTACCTCTATCAAAATAGATGTCATTTCAAGAATTTCTCAGGCTTTTAGGTAAGAGCAATCTGCTGCTAGTATTACTTTCATCTGATATGTTGCAGTGCTGTAGACTAGAGTCGATTGACTCGGACTCAAGTCAGACTTAAGTCACTTCAGTGACTCAACTCAGACTTTGACTCAGCAAAAATTACACACTGACTCAACTTGAGACTTGCGTATTTTTAGGGACTGACTTGCTGCACTTGGTTCAGTAACATAACACATTCATCTGTGGTTCTCAACCTGTGGATCCCCAGATGTTTGTGGACTTCAGCTCCCAGAAGCCCCAGCCACTATGGTCAATGCTCAGGGCTTCTGGGAGCTGAAGTCCAAAAACATCTGGGGACTCACAGGTTGAGAACCACTGATAGAAACCTTACAACTTACTGGTTACATGGCGATCTCTCTCAAGCCCAAAGTGTGGACACATTTCTCAGAGGGAACAACAAATGGGTTAAGCAGTGGGCTTGAGGTCAGGTTAAGGTCTGCTCAGCAGCCAGTCTCTGCTACATATAGGAGGAGCTTTCTAAAACTTTTCCTAAGAGCAGAAGACAAGACTCATGCCCAGAGTGCAGAGAGGAACAGAAAATGTGTTAGGCAGTGGTCTTGAGGAGGAAGGATCCTTCCTTCTAAAATTCTTGAAGCTTCAGTAATGGGGAATAAGAAGGATCCTATTCTCTACTTCCGAAGCTGCAGATAGCAAAATTACAAAAGTAGAGGGCCAACTCTACTTAAATTGTTAAAACTGACTTTATTTGACTCTGTCCAGAAATTCTGAAATACAGATTGGGGTATAAAGTTGGCTCCCAGACTTGAGACTTGACTTGAAAGTATCTTGCAAGGACTTGAGACTCAACTTGAGACTTGAAAGTAGAGACTTGAAACTTGACTTGAGACTTGGAGTAAAAGATTTAAATACATCATTGATATGTTGTGTTGTTTTCATTGTTGCTGCTGCTTTTATCGTGGTTTTATAATAAATTTAAATTTTTAACATTTTGTAAAACATCCAAAGATCTATTGTTATTGGGCAGCTTAGAAGTAAAATAAATAAATGCATACTTAGGAGGTCTTGGATTTAGTCCTGGCTTTCTGCTTAAAAAGGACCTGGGACCTTGGAGAACCCGTGTCAGTCTGACCAGAGAGCACTGGCTTAGAGGGATGACTGGTATGATCTAGCAGAAGGAAAATTTGCACCTTTGAACATTCATGCCACCTGAAGCAGTGGCCTCTCTGTGTCTTCTGCTAGGCCCAGCCCTGTTAAATCTTATAACAGCATGCCTTTGAAGGAAGTGTTTTGAATTTGGTTCCCCACAATTAGTATTTTTAAGAAGACTTTTCTAATGGAGGATTTTCAGGAGTTGGAGCATGAACAAAATTCTGGGACGTTCATTCCCTATCATTCCCAGGGTATGCAATAGCAGAACGAATAGAAATACCCACTTGGGATAGTGAAAACTGCTGCCAAGGAAGAGTTCACACGGTGAGACCCTCCCATCAGTATAAGAAGAGCTTGGGAAAGTTACTTTTTTAATATCCCAGAGTGCTTCAACCAGCATGGCCGGTGATTGGGAGATTCTGGAAACTGTCATCCCCAAAAGTAACCTTTCCATGTTCTTAAGATCTTTTGCTAGCTGGTAGACATATCTCAGCCTCCTTGGATGAAAGAGAATTACACATCTTTCAAGTTTCAGGTGGTAGCCATCATAGTTTCCCAGCCTGCTTGAGATATCTCCTGGTAAATTTAGTTGCTATGAGCATGTGGAATTCCTCAGATTTAGAAAATAGTTATAGTTCACAGGCCAATAAACTGAACGAAATTTCTTGTCACTATTTCTATTAAAAGGCAAACAATACCTCCTCCTCTTAAATGAAAAACAAAACTGATGCCGAAGCAAATGTGACAACAGTGAAACCCTGTACGAATAAACAGAAAAGACACTGGAAGTATCTGATGTTACTATTTACGTAATATTGCTTTGTTATGCTTTTGTTGTTGTTGTTGCTGCTAGTGAAGGAGGAAAAATTGTTGTGGATTTAATTTCACTGCCTAATATAGATATTCTCAACTCTGATTAAATCTTTTCCCATGCTTGACATCATCTTCTGGGATTTCATCCATGCATAAAATTTAGTCTGTAACCTCATAGCATTGTGTCATACTTGACATCTCAAAAGCCCGAGAGAACTGAATAGTGTAAGTGTTTAATATGACAAAATACAGGAAGACCCAAATGATATACGGCAGTATAAAGGCAACTTAACTACCCAAAGAAACCAGATATGACTTTCCTTTTATGGTTTCATTTGTTTCTTTAGTTCTCTGTAGATTGAGTTCACTTGCTTGGGTGTAAAGTCCTCCCATTAGAACTATTCTAGATTTATAATCTGAAACAAGAAGTTCCTTGGTGCTAAAAGACTGGGAATTATTCACAAATCTTCATGAATATACACTGCTTTGATACATTTCCTTGAGTTTAGTTTATGTATAAATTTATTACAGAGGCCTTTCCACACTAGACTGTTACAGTGCTATTATTCCACTTTCAACCTCCTGTGGAATTCTGGGGTTTGTAGTTTATTGAGGCCCAAGAGCTCTCTGGTTGAGAATTCTAAATGCTGCTGCCTAAACTGCAAACCCCAGGATTCCATAGGATGTTGAAAGTGGAATCATAGCGCCATAACAGTCTAGTGTGGAAATGGCCTTGGGCTCATTCTCTATGAACAATTTCATACATCTCTGTCATTTTTATTGATAGATGAACTAGAGGTTATAAGTTGCTGTAGGAGCTAAGTAGTTGACTGATTGCTTCCTGATACAGGCAATTTTGAGAAAAGTCTGAATAGAGTTAGACCCCATCACTGCTCCTACCTAAGCAATGTTGTGATGGAGGCGTTGTCTGGAGAACAGGCATGCAGTTGTGTCAAGCTTTATCTAGACATTAAGGAGGACATGTATTATCTACAATTGACATATTTTTCCTCTTAGAATGGGATTTCCTCAGTGCTTCAGCTGTTAGACTTGCAAATTAAGCCCATATTTACCTTCCAATCATGAATCACAAAACAAAAACACCTTCAATACAAAAGTTATACATGAGGCCAAGTGGAGGAGAACTTCTCCTACGTACATACTAAACAGACCATCTAGTTGGACCCTCATACAGATAAATACTGTGGAAAAAGCCTAAGGACATGGTGGGGGGGTGCTAATATTAGTTTGAGAGGCTTCCTGGACATCCACACTGGAAGACAATTTTGGACTATCTGCTGGAGCATTTAAAATGATCTTATGGATATGAAAACTGGACAGTGAAGAAAGCTGGTAGAAAGAGAATCAACTCACTTGAAATGTGATGCTGGAGAAGAGTTTTACAGATACACTGGCCTGCCAGAAATACATGGGTCCTAGGCACAAATCAAACCTGAACTCTCCCTAGAACCCAAGATGACTAAATTGAGACTGTTGTATGTTGGACATATTATGAGAAGGCATGACTCACTAGACAAAAACAACAATGCTTGGCATGGTAGAAGGTAGTAGGAGAAGAGGAAGATCGCCTTACCAATGGATAGATTCAGTTTAAGAAAGATGCATTCTTGAATCTGCAAGACCTAAGCAAGGTGATTGATGACAAGATGACTGGGAGGTCTCGAATGTATAGGACTGCAGAAAGTTGAAGTCAACTTACAACAGTTCATAACCACAAATCCACCAACGTTCAGCCTTTATTTTTCTGAGAAAATGCAAATGTTGTGAAGCACTGGTCCAACAGGGCACTAGAGCTTGGGAAATCATTCTGAAGAAGAATGAATATAATGACTTTCTGAAGCCATCCATAGCTGAGCAAGGGTAGAATGATAGTCTGAGTCTCAGAGGTCAGGGATAGCTTCAGGATGTGTCATTATTTTCATTCTTTTTCAAAGTAACTTTACATGTTCTCAAACTTGGATAAACTCTGCAGCCCAGGAATTTCTCACCACTTGGGATGGATATAACAACAATGTTAAAATCTTTGCTTTTTCTTCATAATCTTGATTTCAGAAATCAACTAACATTAAGATTATAAACAGAAAAGTTAGTTGTTCTTTGGGCAGATGGGTCCCTGGAATATTCACAGAAGAAGGTAATATAATTATGTACAGATGCTCCAGGTAAACATTATTTACAGATGGCTGAAAAATACAGAGTGGTGCTCATTTGCTGAAAATAGTGCTTTTCTTTCTGGCTCTGGGCAAAAGCATTTTAAAATTTAAAATTGTAACTCACTTGCACAACAGTTTTTTATTTCAAACATTTTGGATCCGCTACTGGGATTAGAGTTTGGAAATGCTACTTTTTTTGGATGACAGCTCCCAGAATCCTATAGCTAGAATGCCCATACTGGCTGAAGAATTTTGAGAGCTGTTCTCCAAAAATCTAACTTTTTGAAGTTCTGCTCTGCTTCCCAGCTTTCATCCACAGTCTATCAAAACCATCCTACCAGAAATTCTTTCAAGTGAATATTATACCTAGAACTTCTTGCAGGTACATTTCCACTGAACTTTATTGCCTCTGCAAACAAAGGAAGGGGTTTTATTTCTTTCCTGTGCTAACTGGCTTTTTAAACAAACCTACAAATCTCATTTAAATTTGTTATGAAATTTCAGTTTGTCTAAATCCTTCCAAAGTCTTGTTAACTACCTGAGCATGGATTACTGTTAGCCCTCCATATTTGCAGGTTTAGCTTTCACAGATTTGATTATTTCCATGTTTCTCAAACTTCTGCCCACCGCTACCCCATTTCAAGCACCTATTTTCTGGAGGAAACTTCTCTCTCAGTGGCTCCAATCAGGCCACACAGCCCTCTAAAAATCTGCCTCTGGTTCTCCTCCTCTTCTTTCACCAGTAGCTGCCTGGCCAGCTAAGGATGGATCGCATCCCAGTTTCTCCGCACAACAAACCCTCTCCGAATTCCCCACAACACCCAAGGAAGGAGATGGACAAGAGAGGATATGGCCACCATGTCAACCCACTGCTTCTCTCTCCTTTCCTGACCTGCTTTGGAACCTGGAGGTCTGCTGTCCCCACCCTGCCTTGACCCCCTTCCCACAGACATACGCATTTCAATATTTGCATTTTTTCCACTTTTGCCAGGGTCCTGTGCCTCTAATCCTACTGAATGTGGAGAGCTGACTATATTTTGTAATACTGTTTCATGACAAACCGTTAAACCTTCATATTCAAACACGCAGGGAAATCATAAACATGCATACTCAGACATACATCTTGCTGAATCAAATGGCACGTTGTTGGTGTTGTGAGTCTTCAAGTCATTTCCAACTTGTGGTGACCCTATGGTTAACCGATCATGCAGTTTCCTAGGGCTGAGAGTATGCACCCGTGGTCACCCAGTGGGTTTCCATGGCCAAGAGGGAACTGAACCCAGCTCTCCAGGGTTGTGGACCAATGCTTAAAACACTGCACTGGGCTGTCTGTCTGCCAAGGACTTCTGTGTAGGACTGCATCCTCACAGTGCAAGTCCAGGACTGTTTACACAGGCATAACCCATACCCTGACTTGCTCCATTATAGGTGTGTTTCGGACTGCAGTCTTCACCTGTTCATCAGCTCTTCCATCCATTTTCCCTTTCTTTTATCAGTCTTGCTCAGCTCTGACACCTCACATCTATCTCTTGTCTTTTCATCATTTTTCATGGAGAAAAAGAGGATGACAGCATCAAGAAAACGTACAAAGTAGAATCTGAAGCTGATCTCCTTTATCCAGTAAACATAAAAGTTTTCCAGAACATGGCTGCACAGCAGCATAATCCTTTGTGTGTGTGCTCAGAAGTCAACCATTTGAATTCAGTGAGTCACTTTCTGCCAGCACATCTGCTAGAAGGGGGCTAGGATACCAAGGAAGAAAAGGTTTCTTAACTGTAACTGTGGTTCTTTGAGCGGTTGTCTTTGCCCCACACAATTGGGTTTTCACATCGGTGCAGAAGCCTAAGTCGGAATTTTCCAGAGCTGAGTAACTTGGCCCTGTCCCTGCAACGCTGCAACTGTTGCAGATGCTCTAGCTCGCCAAGCTACCATTACCTTAGTTTCAAAGTCCACCTTCAAGCTACAAAGTGGGGACCACAGAGCATGTTTGTGGAAGGGCACAGATGACCACTGAAAGAACCACAGTTACAGCTAAGGAACCTCTTCTTCTTCTCCATGGTCTCTGTGCCTCACAAAATTGGGTGACTGAAAAGCTTACCATGGATGGTGGGAAGGCCAAATCTCACATCTGATCTCACTTTAGTGTCCAAACAGTAATGCTGTGTGAATGTAGATGGTTGCAACCATGTTGCCACTTTGCAAAATTCCCTGAATGGGCTCCTGGAAGACCTCCTGGAACTAGCCTCTTGGCTAACTCATAGTCTTATCACTTCCACAACCCATTTTGACAAACGCTGAGTCCAGATAGAGTTTCCCTTCTTTCTGCCACCATGGCACACAAAAAGTGTGTGGCAATCACAAAAGGAAGAACCGGAAGAGAAAATGCAGGCTAGGGATACCAAGGAACTGCCAACCCTGCAGATCCTAGATGCTTGTGGATAAAAGGGAAGAGGTTACAGCATTCCATGAAGGTGAAGTCCAAAGGTAATGCAGGGTACCCTCCTAGCTTGAAAGCATATTGATGGCTGAAAACAGAGATGAGGCTAGTGGCTGCCCAGTGAAATGCTTGTCAACAAAGAAGGCCTCCTCAGGAGGAATGGCATCTTCCTATGTAGCCCTCTGGAAAAATCATCAAGAGTTGACGCTCTCATAATGTCTACCACTGGCTTGAGCTCCTCAGCCCTTCCCTGGAGCTTTTTCATTTCTGCTCTAACATTGATCCTTTTTGTGCCTGAAACTGGATTATGGCCATCCCCTCTTGCCTGCCTTGGTTGCTCTTGTGTTGATCTCTGTTTAAAACCTGGACTGCTATAGACTTTACTTTTGGAACACTCTCTCCTGATTCACCTGCTCTCTTGTAAGCCTGCTGACTTAAATTTGACTCCCTCTGAACTTGCTTCTCCAATGTCCTTTTCTAGATTTCCATTCTTATTTGAACTCAGTCCATGTGGCTGGAGTTTCTTGAAGCTTGGAACAGGGCAGTTTGTTTCCAGTGACCTTCCCTCCCTGAACAGATGCTGATAAAGGTGAACTCCCTGGTGACTCCCTCCAAACTTGAACTGTGTCAAGAGATCTCCTTTGAAAAGAGACCTTCTGCCAGATAGGCATCAGCCTTTCCCATATCTTTATTCATCAGTACTCCCTTGAACCAAGAGGGCACCCTATTTTGTCTTCAGAGTCTTTGGGGGATGAGGAGCTTTCTTCTTCCACTTCTGCTCATGTAGTCCCTCTTTTCTCACCCTAACCCTTTCCCTTGAGGATTCAGAGACCTCAAGGTGATTTTGCAGTGTATTCTGACCCAGAGGGGCTTGGGGTCATGCTTTCTGGAGGATTCTTCTATCAGGGGACAAGGCACTCTGTAGCTGCAGCTGGAGGCCTTGCTTTCCCTCCTACCATAGCACATGTGCTTGTGTGTATGTGTGTGTCTTCTATGCTCATAAAAAAATAACACTTCAGAAGAATCCAGACTGTAGGAAGTCTGTCATGCAAGGAACCTTTCCAAATTTTCCATTTCCCCCCACCCTTCGTCTAAGCATCATTAGACAGCAAGATAATTCCTCTGCTCAGAAATCTTGGACTGAATCCTTTAAAACTAGACTTTATTTTGCCATGGCATCCCGCCAAATGTTTTTACGGCCACTGAATAATCACAGTGGATGTCAAATCAGTTCGGTGATGTGTCTTCAAAATCCCTTTTTGGTGCTGTCCCCAACACTCATTACTTCATGACCAATGTAGTCAAAAGCTTTTGCATATTTCATGCATAAGGAGAAATCTCAACGCTACTCTTTTAATGTTAATGTGGCGGGAGGGGTGCCATATAGTTGCAGAATTCAGTTAGCTTCCCACATTCAAATGCACCAGACCCCAGTTTTAATAATGAGTGGATGAATCACCACTTGGCATAGTTACTTTTTTTGGATAACAATCCCGAAAACCACGCATTGAACATAGCCAGTTTTCAGGGGAATTCTGGAAACTGTTGTCCAAAAAAGTAACCATTTGAATCTTTGATCTGTATCTAGTCTATGTCAGTTTTCTATGTATTCAGTCATAAATATGTTCTGTTGAACTGCCAGATGAGTATATTTAAAAAAAAAAATACATGAAGATTCACATTTACTTTTGTATGTTCTTATTGGTAAGTTAGGTTGTACACATCTCTCCTTAATATATGCATTTTCATACACAACTTTATCTAGCATGAATAATTTTGTATGCAGTTTTTGAGCCAAAAACTACAGAAGAAAATCTGAAGAAATGCACAATCCAAAAAATAACTGTGTTCCAATCTGCATATTAGCCCCATCAGTATCCAGGGCTGAGGGTTGAGGACCTTGGACAGCAGCCTCACAGCCGAAAGAAAAGAAGCAAATTGCCTCAGCAGTTGACATGGAATAGATGCCAGTGTTTTGCTGCAGTAGTTCCCAACCCGAGGTCCCTCGATTTCTTGGACTGCAGGTCCCAGAATCCATGGTAACTGGTCATGCTGGCTGGAGCTGCTAAGAGCGCTAGTCCAACAACCTCTGGGGACCCAAATTTTGGAATCCCAAAAGTGAAACCCCAAAGGCCATTTTGTGGCCTCTAGGGTCCTTCAGCACCCCACCCCAGCAAAAAAGTGGGGAAAAAACTTTGGACAAAGCTGTCTCTCAATATCCCCTACACCCTGTAGGGAGCATGAGGGGCAATTTTGACACCTTTGAAGGGGCTGGGCTGTTTTAAGCCTGGAAGAAGAAATCTTTTAGAAATAGGAAGTAAACTGGAGATTGACCAAGTCACATCCTGTTGAGTAAAAGGTCTCTCGTAGGCCTAAAACAGTCCAGAAAGGCCCCCAAAATGTGAGGAGGAAAATTCCTCTGAAGCCCCTAAGGTGGCTTCTTTTAGGCAACACGGTTTCAAATTCTAGAAAGTGTTGGAACTGACAAGACTTACAACTTTGGTCATTATGGGGTTAATTGGTCTATTGGTGTTATAGAGGACCTTCACCTTCTACTGTTATTGGCAGCAGCTGTAAAGGCTCTGTAAGAGTAGCATTCTCTTAGTGAACATTCACTTCCAGATTTGCTCTGGTCTGCTGTTGCTGCAGTTTGTATTGTATCTTGCGTCATTGTGGTATTGTATTATATTTTGATATATTTTGTATTTATATTTTAAATTGCCAAACTTGGACCATTTCTGCACTACAGTGTTAAACTGCTGCTATTCCACTTTCTACGTTCTGTGGAATTCTGGGGTTTGTAGTTTACTGAGACCAAAGAGCTCTTTGGCTGAGAATTCGAAGTGCCCTTCCCTAAACTACAAACCCCAGAATTCCATAGGAGGTTGATAGTGGAATAGCAGAACTTTAACACTGTAGTGCGAAAATGGTCTTGCTCATGTTCTCTTTTAACCTTTCGTAATTAAGGACCTATATGCTATTTTTATCTTTTAACTAGAATATATACAAGACTATTTCTCTTTCCCTATTTTGTCTTCTGAATTTCCTTTTTATTTACAACAGAAGGCTACTCAGTAAATGCATTTGGACTTTCCTGGTGAGTCTGAATTTCATTCATTGGAGACTGAGGGCAAAGGTGACCTTGGGAGATGAGAGGGATGGAGTGATAAATCTGGTACTGGTTGAACAATCTGGGAAAGGCCAGAGACTGGCTCCATGTCTCTCTTCAAACTACTAGTGATCAAGGCCTCTGCATCTAAGGATGCTTGATCCAAAGCTATGGCACATTTTGTTCATGCACTGCCTTTCTTTAATATTTTGGAGGCCAAAGATGGAACAATCTGGTCATTTTTATGTGTGCACTGTGCTTTTGAATCCACATCCTTCTCTCTTACTTTCCAAACTTATATTGACCTCATCAGCAATCTTCCAGTTTTTCATCCAGTGAATGAATAACATTTCTACCTTTAACTCAGCAGAAAGGGGCACCAGTCCATATGCCTCATGTTGACATTTGGTTATTAGCACCTATTGTTGCCGCAGTGTAACGTTTCTCTTAATATACTGTCCATCTCCTGCAAGTATTGTCACATTTACAGTCCGAGGTGATGCCGCAGTCATTCTTTATCATCAGCAGAAGTGATTCTTTTATTTCAAAAACTTTGTAGTTACTTTTAGACCTCTGTCCTATAGACTCCCGTCATGCACGCTGCTATATTTTGTTCCAAGGTCTTCCCAGCCTCTCTGTTTAGCAAGTCATACTCCATTAAATTCACTTGAATATGGAGACCTCTTGCTTTAACTTCCTTATTTTCCTCTCTGGGGTCTTTTGTTCTTCTTGACACCCAAGGCCATCTCTATTGCCTTTTTTGTTTTAGAATGCTGCTTTCAGCTGCACTCCTAAGTGTTTCCTTAATAACTCACCATAAGTCATTCTCATGCCATTTTTCCTTGATTTCTGCCAATACTGAAAAACAGTTTCTAAACTCAATGCAAAAGACCTTGCAATACTGAAAAGGGTAAAATTCAAAATGCTTCTAAATGTGAGAAGCAGCTATTGCCTGTGCTATACAATGTTTGAGGAACATATATTGCAATTTGGTGATTTACAAGGCAAACTCTCAAAAAATGTTGCAATTATGAAGTTCAGTTTTCTATCAGTCAAACTCTTCCAGGATACTCTGTTCCATTTCTTCTCCTTACCCTGGTGCTCTGTTCTTCACCTCAGCAGATACTGTGAACACTTAGCATGTTTATTGCTTATTGTGCTGAGTTTTGAGGATGGGGTTGGTGAATGGGACCCCCTCCATTTTTTAATTCTCCCTCTCCTCCTCCTCCTTTTTTTTTTTTTTTCAAAATTTGAGGTTCAACCAAACTTACCTGTATTTTCCATGTGGATTGTGCTGCTCTGGTTGCATTCGAACCCATACTCAAAATATAAGTTTGCTATTTGTTTACCGGAAAAGTGGGGAGTCTTTGTTGCTCCTGTTGTTTTGGACTACATCTTCCACTGTACTTTCCTTTTGACCATGCTGGTAGGGACTTCTGGAATACGAAGCGCAAAACATTTGGGAAAACATAGATTGCTAGTGTGCCTCCGCAAGAGATTTTCATGGCTCCCGGGACCCCAGGTGGATAAAAATGCCCCCCATGCCCTCTAGGCGGTATGGGGGGAGCATTTTGCCATATTGGGAGGGTAGGCCAATTTTTTAGCCCAAATAATTTGTTTGTTTTTTTAACTTATGCTCATTTTCTATTGTTAAAAAAGGCCTCTCAGGGGACCTAAATAGCTCAAAGGACCTAAAACATAGCAAAAATGTCCCTTGTGTCCCCTCGAAAATGCTTAGAAACATTTGCATGCAAAAAAAAAAATTATTTGGAGCATGCAGGGGGTTGCCCTTTGAGATCTTGGCGATTAATATGGCCCTCTGCCCTCCCCAGTTGCCCACCCCATGGTGATGGACTTGTAAATCCCTAAGGCAGTGATCCAATTTGCATATGTAACTTGCATGCCTGTAACCTTGTTAACTTACCAGAGACGTTAGTAGTCAACTGTTCATCAAAGAGAAGCCTAAAATAATCTCCTCTGCCCTGATTGGCGCTGTCACCTGTCTCATCACCAGGAGCTGCTGTGAGTCCAAATGAAAGACATAGCTATTTTGCCATCCAGCCAAGATAGTTTTTCAGCTCGTGGTTTATGCCCCAGTTCTCTTCTTTTCTCATGCAGTGGCTTTCTAGCTTCCCATATTCCCTACTCTGCTGTCCTGGAGTCTTGTTAATGTACATCTGAAATAACTGAACAGTAGCCTAATGCAATTCCATAAATGGGTAGTTAAGTGCATGTTCATAACCACATCATGTTTAATAATGGAGAAGCCATAATAGGCTTTAAAACAATTATCCTATGATGAAGTTATTCCAATGCTTAGCCTCGGCTGTGAGTTTCCAGTTGGCGTAATTAAAAAGAGCGGCAAGGTCTGATTTACAAGACATTATGAAATGGGACATAAACTTGAAAAATTGGCTCTCTCTTGTGGAAATGTAGTTAATCTTAGAAGACTCAGGATTGAGTTTGCTTTTCAAGCAAAGATGGCTGAAAGAGTAATCCCTGGATCGTAGGCGCAGCCAATATCAAGATTATGGGCAAGAAAAGAAGTTCATTCCCATTCAATTGATTCCATATAACATTTATCACACAAAAATGTTAGTTTAATACAGAAATTAAGATCAGCTTTCCTGTTTTGCAATGGGAACTGGTAATGCATTGAAAATCAGAAGCCTCCTTAATTACAACATCATGCCTCCTCTACTTATATCACAGGAGTCATTATATTTCAGATTCATTTAATTACATCCCCAGATATATTTTTCTCTACCCCCTCACCCAGACTTAGGTGTGCCATTTTGCAAACCTTCGTACAGCATGTGAAATCTTCATTTACAAAAATGAAAATCTTAATGAATGTCTCCGAGAATTACTTTCCAAATAACTATGGAGGAGAGATCACCTTAAAGTAATACGCCTCAGCGAACTTAAATAGGCACTCTTTTAAAGAACTTTCCATCATGGCTGGAATCTTTGAAGTGCAGTCTTTGTAGAAGGGTACACAAGCCATTTTACTCTTGAAGTGAAGAAAAAGATAATGTCCCTTCCATTTCCTTGTACAAAACCAACCGGATGGACAATGGATTCTTTCTTCAATAATGACAATGGGACAAAACTCTCCATTGCACTGGAGAGGCAGCAGGATATCTTAGATGTAATCCAGATGGCACACAGCATTCTTTGTTATCTTGTCACCACCAACCAGCATATGCCACCTCAGGTAAGTTCCCAATTCTACCTATGGTAGAGTTAGTCCTGAGTGTTTGACGTTTTCAGCCTGTGCAGAAATGAGCTGTATATCTAATATGGAGACCAAGGGGACAATCAGCAGAAGCAATTGGAGCTGCAGGACTTGTGTTTCACCCCCTAGCATTCCTGGAGTCTCTGATGATTTTTTTAAAATCTTTTAAATATTTTTAATGCTCTATCAAAAAAAGTAAACTCAAAAATGCAGCTCACACAAGGGGTGGAGTTTCATTTCAAGAAGAAAGTAGGACCCCTAGAAGATATGAAGACACTATATAACCCAGATTGGCAAAATATGCCAAAAGAGAACGAACACATGGAGAGATCCAAAACTCAGTACATGATTTCATTCTTCAAATCACCCACTCAGTCAAAAAGTATGTTTGCTTATGTATTTATCTGTGAACAATTGTGAAGATGAAAAGATTGCGAAATGGTATACAACCACCACAAAGCATAAAATATAAAACAATTCATAAAATCAATATACAACATCTACGTTTTCTATAAAAGTAAAGTACATGATCCACTGAACTATAACAGGAAGGCCTGAAGACATAGACGTATCTTCAATGGGTAGCTAAAACTAAGAGCTATTAGATCATGTCTAATAAGAAGGTGGGGCATGGAAACATAATGAATGTATTATGATTGTGGAGCCAATCTCAGGAATATGTGATACCATCAGGAGGGTCTCTCCGTAAGACTTCAAGCGCTATAAAAGAACAAATGATCTTTCACCCAATATGTCACATGTATCATCAACCAGTTTTAAGATATTTATGTTGTATATCAGTGGTTCTCAACCTGTGGGTCCCCAGATGTTCATGGACTTCAGCTCCCAGAAGCCTCAGCCACTATGGTCAATGCTCAGGGCTTCTGGGAGCTGAAGTCCACAAACATCTGGGGACCCACAGGTTGAGAATCACTGCTGTATATAGATAGGATTCAAGTGTTGGACAAGAACAGTCGGAGACCATAGTTTGAATCCCTGTTTGGTCATGGAAACCCATTGGATGTGACACTCTCTCAGCCTCAGAGGAAGGCAATGACAAACCCTCTTTAAACAGATCTTTCCAAGAACACCTCATGATAAGCTTGCCCCCATGGTCTCCATAACTCAGAAACTACTTGAAAACACACAACAAATATAGACCCGGGGCAAGAATACTTGCAAATTGACCTTCTCTGTTATCCATCTGCCTCATCACCAAGCTCAAAGAGTGGTGGTTCCAAACAGACCTGTGAGTTTTTATTGTGATAGTTCTCTCTATATTGCATGCCCTGACAACTGATGTTAAGCACAGGCCTGTTATGATCTGGTTTTGACGGTTCCTAAAGACATTATCATGAAAGTGAATAAATACCGTCATTTAACTGTGGACTATCTGAAAAATTACTTCTTGTTATTTGTCCTGAATCTTCTGTTATTCAGCTTCATGGGATGACCCTGAGTTTTATTATTACTGTCTCTATGGAAAATAAATTGATTAAGTAAAAATAAGTAAAATTGTTGTTGTCTGCCTTCAAGTCATTTCCAACTTATGGCAACCCTGTCATAGGGTTTTCTCCAAGGAAACCCTTCCTCTGAGGTTGGGAGGGTGTGACTTTTTTTTTCTGAGCTAAAAAAACCCAGGCAGTAATAGTCAACGGGGCCTGTTACCTTAGGGGTCTTAATGGCACAGTGGTGGGTTGAAACTCAGAAAAGTTTGACTTTACAATGGAAGGAGTGTTAAACTGATAACAGAGAAGATTGCCTTGCATAGCATTCCTCCAGGGAGTTCTCCTTTTCCTCAGCATGGCTTTTAAGTGGTTGGCAGCTCTTGTGACATCAAGCTGGCTCCACTGATGAGATCCTCACCATCCGTGTCTTTCTTTCCATCCACTGTTTGGACTTCAGGCACTTCTCAGTACCTCCTTTTCTCTAACATAGCCATGCTTCCCTTTAATGATAAAGGAACGTTGCAAACTCCCCATTCCACTCCACCCACTCTGCAAAATGCCCAGGGTCCTCACTCTTTTAAAGCATGCCATCCTGTCACAGGGATGCAGCCAATCATCCCCTTTGTGAATAATTATATTTTTTTCCTGTCAACGTGGGGTTACAGTTATGTTCATTTTGGGAAAACATCACCAAGAATTCTTCCTCCCTGCTAGGCATACATCATTATAGAGATGATACAAGGATAACACTGTAGAAATGTGCCCTTGTAGAATAACCCAACACAAAAGCTTTTGTATTAATCTGGGAGCAGATTGTGGCTTATGTTGGTTTTACATCACTTTGAAATATCACTGCCACAGTTCTTGCCTGGTGTGGGCATTGGGAAAAGTACTTCAACTCTTTAAGCATGTATTTAAACTCTGACAGTTACCCAGGGCTAACCATGTGCATAATAAGTGTTGCCTTCCAAATCTATATTGTGGTAATGCTATTATCTCAGTCAACCCAAAAGGCACAATAATCAGAGCAAGCTTTAAACAACTCCAGTTCCCTACATCAGCAAGGTGTTACAAGAGGTGAGTATGAAGAGAAGGAATGACTTGATCTTAGGCCATTTCCGCACAAGACTGTTATAGTGCTATTATTCCACTTTCAACATCCTGTGGAACCCTGGGGTTTGCAGTTTAGGGAGCGGCCTTTGAGGATTCAAACCCCAGGATTCCATAAGATGTTGAAAGTGGAATAATAGCACTATAACAGCCTAGTGCAGAAATGGCCTTAAAGTCATATAATCTGCATATAGTTATGGCAGGACTCTCCTACTGGGATCATCAGGTCATAGGCTTCACTCTGAGTGACCCTTAGGCATATTAGGAACAGGAAGAGTAGCAAAAAGCAATAATGTTTGATTCTTCATTTTGAGAACACAAACCCATCCACACAACAGCAAAAACCACAGAAGTAGCTAAGGAAAGGTATTCATTTTTAAAAGGAGAATGTTCCTTTGAAAACCTGTGAAAATAAATTCACAGTAAACTGTGAAAAGAATTCAAGCTAGTTATCTTCTTAACCTAATCCCAACCAGCTACTCCATTTATCCTCTATTCTAGGGATAGGGAACCTCTGGGAAACCTCTAGATGTTTTTCAATACAGGCCCCATTATCCCTTGCAACTGGTTGTGTTGGATAGGACTTCTGGAAGTTGACATCCAGTCACATAGGGATGGGGGGCACATGGGCGGTTTACTCTGGGTGGCAATGTTTTGGGGGCATCCCAGCCTATAGCCACACCCTCGCACTTCCTGGCCACACCTCCACGTGCCCCGCCATGCCCCCATGCACCGTAGCCATGCCCCCATGCACAGTGGCCACACCCCTCACACCATAGCCCCGCCCTCTCCTGCCCCTTGCCCCACACTCCACGCTCCGCCACTGCTGACATCTGGAGCATCTGGTGGACAAAAGGGAGTTCAGATCTGCTTTGTCAGCCCAAACATCAACAGTCGGTTACCCAGAGTGCCTCTATGCTCCCTTCAGCTCCCATTCCTCCTTATTCTGACATTCCATGCTCCGAGCATTCTCCTCTCCCCTTTGAAGTGCGTGCCCCAGCCACGGTTAAAGAATGCTGTGTGTTGTTCTTGGGTAAGGATTCTTCAGGGCCATGCTGGCAGTTCGATGTCATATAAAACTGATGTTATCCTTCTTCCAGATGAACAATTTACTGGGTTGGTTGGTCCAAGGTATTGCTGCAGCTGAGGCAAAGAACTAAATGGCACTTTGTCCCATTCCACATGCTAAAACTGGCCAATACGCTGAATCTAACTTCGGTACAAGCAATGACCCATTCTGTTCCACTGCATCACAAGCCAGCAGATTAAAGACAATCTCAGATCTTTAGGAGAAACATGAGTTTAAACAGCATCTCTCAACTTTTCTCCTGGAGGAACCCTTGAAATTATTTTTCAAGTCTTGGGGTGTGCCTGTATAAAAATTGTTGTATCTACAGCTCAAAAAATGTGCGGGCTTTTTAAATCACAGTTTGTCACAGAGCCCCTAGCAATCTGCAGAACCTGCAGGATCCTGGGAATCCAGGGTGAGGAATCCTGATTTAGCAACTTCAGTTTGCCTAATTAAGGGATTAGCCCTGACAGCCCTGGTAGAACTACCTCTCCCAGGATTTCTCAAGGAGAAGCAGTGCAGATTTAAAGCTGCATATCCCTATGCCGCCTGCACCTGCCAGATCCCTTGCTTTGCCACACACAGGGCAGGAGATCCAAATTTTCTTTAGTTGTCCAAGCAAAGGGGTACCTGGAGATAACTTCCAAAAAGCAGGCATACCAAAACAATTAAATTCACCATTACTTACACATTTCTACATGTTAATGAGCAAGCATTCAAAATTATATCACATCCACATAAAATCTGGTGGGAATCCAGTGTTAGGGGGCATGCATATTGGGTTTGTCACATACTCTACTTCTCATAACATTTGGGACAATATGCCCCTCTCTGTGTAAATATTCTTTCAACCTGGGATGTTTATGCCCTTCTTCCTGAGCCTGGTACTTGTCTTTACTGGTCGTCGTCATCATCATCATCATCATCGTTTATTGATTAGTCAACTGACCATATACTGGTTATCAATATGGTGCATTTGTCTGGTCTTTCCTAAACCAGGAAGCAACAAATCAAAGGCATTAGGCATTGGGCAACAGATATTGGAACTAACAGGCATGATTTGCAAACAATTTTTAATCAATAGAATCAGCCTATAACTTCTGGAAGCTGGGAGAAGCCTTGTTAATTTAGTCTCTTGGCATTACTCTGAATTTCATCATTCCCAGGTTTGCCCTAACAATGCTGTCTGCATCATAGCTGTTTGTTTGAAACTTTTATTAGCCTTTCTTCAGTCCTAGCTCTCAGAAAAACTGATAAGTAAAAACATGAAAGTACAATAACATTCAACACCAGAGCAAATCACAGTAGCACAGTTAAAAAGATTGCATGCCACCAACAGAAATGCCAAATATCTTGTGCAAAAAAAAAAGAAAAGTTTTTCAGCAGGTACTGATAAGAAAATAAACAATGGTGCTGGTTGAAAAACTTTCTGGGAAGGGATTTCAAAGGTATGCTATTACAATAGAGAAGGCTCTGTTCTGGGAATAATTAAAATATTGAGGACATCAACATTCAGAAAGAGCGATGGTGTACAGACAGTATTTAATGCCTGAAAGATTATCTAAAATGTATAACGGTTCTTCTAATGTTTGTTGCAAATGTGAGCAGAATGAGGGGACCATTTTCACATATTTCACATATTGTAGACATGCAAGAAATCCTAATGGAGGAAATTTTGAAAGCTGAGATTTACTTGAAACCCAAACTTTTTTTATTGGGCCTGATGAATAGTTTGACAAAAAGATTTGAAAGATCTTTCAATCTGTGGTTGAAGCTACCAGACTACTTTACGCACTCAAATGGAAGGATGTGACCATCCCAGTGCAAGAAGAATGGCTGGTGAAGATGTTGGACTTGGCAGAAATGGATAAATTGTCTATGTTAATTAAGGAACAATCTCTTTGTAATTTTAAGAATGATTGGGACAAATTGATTGTATATTTAAGAGGGTTTCTGAGGGGGAAGTCAGATCTTGGTTTTGAAGATTAATAGTACTTATTAAGTGGCAGAAGTATACAATCATATAAAATCATATAAAAAGTATAGTTTATAGTATAATAGCATAATATAGTTTTTAGTATTATAAATTAAAGGAAATATATTTTATCTATAGTCTCACATAACCGGCAACTGATGAGTTGACAGTCATTTGTACATATATTTACTCCCATTTTTAGTTAGTTTCACCTGGTTTAGTTAGTCTCAATTAGTAGTATAGTTTTTAGTTTGTAGTTTTCTTAGTTTAATTTGATGTTTGTTCTTGTATGCTCTTATATGTGTTTGACATATTTAAAATGTGTGGTTTAATAAAAAATATTTTTTAAAACAAGGAATAACCACTCCTTGGGCATTTCTGCACTACACCGTTGTAGTGCTTTTATTCCACTTTCTTTCTTTTTTAAATTTTTTAAAATTTTTATTGTGATTGCATAGTACATATGCGCAACATAATACAAAACAAACTACATAAACTACACAAACTAAAAAACTACAACAAATACCTAAAACACTACAAACCCATAAAACATGTATACCACCTAATTAAATGTGGTGATATAGAGCAAATCTTATATATTGGAAATGTGTTACATAGTTAAGCAAAATTTTTGTGAGTTTCTATGATCTTGTCTTTCTATTATCTTTCTTTTCCCCATGTTCTCAATGATACCTTCTACTATATACTGCAAGATTTCCTAGATCTTAGAAAAGGATATGTATCAACAGCACTGGACATACCACCACCCCTCCCACCTAACCCCCCACACACACACCGAAACTCAAAGATATACATGCTTATCTATCTAGAAACCTCCTTCTAATTACCAAAAAAATACCTCTCTATCAGTGGTTCTCAACCTGTGTGTCTCCAGATGTTCGTGGACTTCAGCTCCCAGAAGCCCTGAGCATTGACCATAGTGGCTGGGGCTTCTGGGAGTTGAAGTCCACGAACATCTGGGGACCCACAGGTTGAGAACCACTGCTCTATATATACATGTATATATACATATATATTATAAAACATTGTATTATATTTGAAATCTCTTTTATTCCACTTTCAACCTCCTGTGGAATTCTGGGGTTTGTAGTTTCCTGGGGCCAAAGAGCTCCCTGGCTGAGAATTCTAAAGACCCCTCCCTAAACTGCAAACCCCAGGATACCATAGGAGGTTGAAAGCGGAATAACAGCAGTATAACAATGCAGTATGGAAAAGGTCCTTGTTTCTTCTCGTCTTTGAGAGCAGGAAGGTGTGGGATTCTTCCCAATGTAGTGGCCATGGTATATCCCCTGCTCTGCCTACAGCAAAGGAAAAACCACTCTGTTCACTCAGATTAGTGTCTCCAGAAGGCCCACCCAAGTCAGACATGAAGGATGAGGGTTATCCTACAATCCCCTGATCATCACACCTGATAAAATAATGCCTTCTCACTCCACTCAGTTATTTACACCTTTGATTCCTGTTAACGTTCTTGTCAAATGAGCACAGATTTATGATTTTAATTATGCTAGGCTTGGAGAGATTTAAACATCTGTTATAGGTGTTCAATAAGTATTAGAACAGCAATCAATTTCTCTCTTAAAGAGAGCCAAGATTTATGGCTATCTGTGAATAGCTAAACCCACTGTTATCAACAGTGGAGTTATTTTTGAAAGGGAAGCAGGAGGGCTGTTTAATTAGCTCATAATTAATTCTATTTAGGATGAGTTAGATGAAACATAACACCATTACAAACCACTAAGTCATTTAATTACAGAATTCACTGTCTTCTTATCAGATCCCCTAATGCCAAAATGACAGTTGTCTCTCTTCCCTGACACACAGATTTATGGATTATCTATATTTCTTTTCTTGTTTATCTTTCATAGAAAGATTTGTCATGTTTGTCTAACACAGCACTAACACTGCATCAGCAGAAATGTAGGCCAAACCAAATCTTACTCAATCTTCTCAAAACGCTTTTGCTCTTTTAATCACACCAAGAATAGTTATTCCTCATGAAATTCCTCTTATTGTGACATTGATCGAACCCTACAGAGAAATCTGAGGAGGACAGACAGTCAGCTCTCCCACCCACCACCCACCCCAGTTCAACAGCTTATTTCTGAGGCCAGAGTTCATAAGAATGCCACATGGACAGAAGTTCCAAATTATACGTTCCCTTGGCTGTGTTGTTCTAGCTTTGAATGCAGGAGTGTTTCCTTCAGAAAATAAGAGTACATGGCCACCAGTCTGGATTGAAACCCTAGTATGGGTTAGGGAGCTTTAAACTGGAGTATTTCTTTTATTGGAGTGTTGGACAGCTCGTGACATTTTGCTGCCTGAGGAACAGCACCAATGGTACCCATGATATTAATCAAAATTAGTTTGGGTTCCTGTATTGTAATATAATGTAGTACCTAATTTTAGAGATGTGTATTAAGACTGAGTGGCAGGTATATGTTTAGGAGAGAATTAGGTTTTGAAAAAGAGAGATACGGAGTTGGGATCTGACCCTATATGAAGACAGTAGTAGAAATGGGGAACTTTACAAACTACACATTTGTAGTATAATGATTCCGCTTTAACTGCCATGACAACATGCTATGGAATTCTGGAATTTGCCACCTTTCCAAGTGGGATTGTGTGTTCCTATGAAGCAAGAGGCTAAACTGATGAAAGCCATGCTGCTGACTGGGTCTCCTACATCAGATGGGCTTTTACGGGGAGCCAGGCTAGATGTGCCAAACAGCTACTGGGCAGCAACAGCCGTGTGGGCCGGCACTGGCTGAGGATTTCCCACAGACAATAGCAGTGGCACCATGGCTAACGCTACTTAGAGTACTGCGCAGAAGGAGGCTGAGTCAACCCCTACTGAATGTATTTTATCAGGGAAACCCTCTGATGAGACTATCTAAAATGAAACAAGAGATCATGCCAGAAGATGAGACTTCAGATTGAGTGGCACTCAGTGAGCTGCTGAGGAAGACAAGCGTGAGTAGCACTGGGGGCAATGATGCAACTGGACTCAAGCTGAAAGGACATTCAGCTATTGATGTACTCAGAGATGAAAGAAATGTCCAAAACTACACAGCATCTATTCTAGCAACATGGAATGTGGGAACCATCAGGGGAAGGTAGACATTGTAAAACAAAAAATGGAACATTGCAATGCTCAAGCTGAGTGAGCTAAAGTGCCCAAGAATTGCGTTTAAGTCAGATAATTACATAGTGTTTTACTCAGCAAATGAAAAAACGAGGTGGAATTATTAGGGAGGAGAGATGTAGCAAAAGCAATCGAGAGATATTGCACAAAGTCTGACTGGAAAATATCAATAAGACTGTAGCAAAAACCTATTAATATAACCATAATCTAAGTTTATATTCCCACTATAGAAGCAGAAGAAGAACAAATTGAAAGATTCTGTGCCAGAAACCAGGAAGAAATTGATCACACACCAAAACTTCTTGTTAATTATAGAAGAGTGGAATGTAAAAATAGAAAACAGAGCAGAATCAGAGACTGTAGGAAAATTTAGCCTAAAATCAAGAAACAAAGCAGAAAGCGACTGACTTGATTTTGTGAGGCCAACAGTTTGTTCACTGCAAGCACATTCTTCAAGCGACCAAAAAGATGACTGTATGCATGGATATTGCATGATGGCCAGCATAGAAATCAAATAGACTCTATAATTGGAAGCAGAAGATGGGGAAGCTCCATTCTTTCTGCAAAAACAAGACTAGGAGCAGATTGTGTGACAGATCATGACTGCTAATATCAAAATTTAGAGAAAGCTAAAGAGCAACACTAAACCAACCATCTTGCCAAAATACAACTTGAAGAACATCCCTGTAGAATTTAAAAAGATAAAAATAGATTTGCACTATTAAGCCTAATTGACGGGAAGCCAAAAGAACTCTGGACTGAAGCCAGGAGCATTGTCAAGGAGGTATGCAAAAAGACACTATCTGCAGCCAAAAATAATAAGCCTCAATGGATGACAAATGAAACAATAATAGTAATATATTGGGATTTGGGGATGTTTCCAAATAGGAAATAGACAGATATTCTTAACCAGTGAAAATAGTAAGTAATTAACTCCAGTAAGGAAGACACACCCTTGACTTCGCAAGACCTGAACAGGGAAGTTGAGGATAATGTGATTGGAGGTCTCTCATAGGGTGACCATAGGGTCACCATATGCCAAAGTGACTTGACAGCAGTTAATAACAACAACAGAGCTCTCTGGCTGAGAATTCTAAATTCCCCTCTCTAAACTGTAAAGGATTCCATAGGATGTTGTCATGGCATTAAAGCAAAATCATAGTGCTATACTTCTGTAGTGTGACAAGGCCCAGGGACTGAAATCTAAGTAGAAGCCATTTAGTTTAAGTGGTTAAGATTTAGGCCATTTCCACATGGGCATATTGCCCACGCTGGAGCAACCTCTCCAGGAGGTCTTCTTCACCGGGGTCTGCGCTAGAGCAGTTAAAAAAAGTGAGGTTCTAAACCTCAAACTGTTCTAGTGCAGACCCAGGGGTGGCGCTGTGAGTTTTATAAAAACCACTCTCAAAAGTGGTTTTTATAAAACTTACCCGCACTACTCCGTAGCAGCCCCCGGTCAAGAACTGCAGAGATGCGGCAGCACACCCCTGCAGATCTGCCCGGGGGCGGGCTTCCGGCTGGCGCTCTGTCCTAATTGGTGGAGCGCCGCCGGAAGCCGCCGGCCGCCATTTTGGGCGCCACCGGGAGCTGCCGAGCGCCGCTGAGCACCGCCGAAATTCGGCGGCGTTTGGAATGGCGGATCCACGCTCTTCAGAGGGACAGAGCAACCCGCTCGCGGGTAAGCTCCGCCCCTGCGTGCGCGGCCCCGTTTCGCCCCCCCCGTGAGGAAAGGGCCTTAGATTGGACTAGCAAAAATAAAGGAAAATTGGAACAATTAGTATTAGGGCTACAAGGTGACAAGGTATGAATGTTGTGCATATAATATCCTAAGTTTACCTTGAGTAAAATTATGTTTGCTATTAATTATATCCTACTGACTGATCATTGTTACAGAATTAATAAAGTGCATCTACATTAAATGGTTATAGTTGTTTAATGGCACTTTAAATGTCATGATTCCATTCTACTGAATCCTGGGATTTGTAGTTTAACCATAGACTTAGAATTATTTATCTGCTAGAGAGTTGTAGTGCTATCATCTGAACTGGCAAGGAATTCTAAATACCTCCTCACTAAACTACACATCCAAGGATTCCATCAAGTGGAGCCAAGATGTTTAAAATGGTATCAAACTGCTTAATCTCTATGGTATAGGTACACTCTGTGAAGTAAAGAGTCAGAGCCTAGAACAGCCTTTATCCACAGGCAATAGTGGAAATAAAACTAGTGCAGATCCTGGTGGTACCAGTATCCTGTGGCAAGCTGGAATGCCTAAGGTAGTGGTAAAATGTGGGATCACCACAGTGCCTCCTCTACTTACACCGCATCGTTCTCTAGACAGCCACAGTATTGTGGTATGTGACGCAGAAAATCCCACAGGTGTTTTTCCCTCTTCCTGAAAGTAAAATACCGATGATGTCAGCAAATGTTGGGCACATGGGCCCACTGCTCTACCAAAGACCTCAGGACATGACCTCTATTTTGCAAAGGATTACATAAGCCATCTCTGCTATTCCATTTTTAAAATACTGGTTACTACAAAACTGAAAAACCACAGAAGTGTAAGAAAAGTACTTGACATTTACACGTTGGTGTCAGAAAAAGCCATGTGGGTTGATTCTCTTCAGCTTTATATAGCCAAGGTTCACTCCAACTGCGACACAACACCTCCATCTAATGTGCTGTGGCTGAGGAAAAGAGAGGAACAAACAATTTAGACACCTCTCAAGAGCTGGAATCTTCATAATATAGAAACTACATGGAACACTTCTTCCTTTCTTCCTTTTTTTTTAAAAAAAGATCCAGCCTTTAAGACTGATCACCTCGTGCTGAGCAAGCAAGGTCTTCCTGAGCAACCTTCCCACCCAGTCTTTGCACTGAAATTAGGTCTCCTTTGTTAAGGAAAAGAAACTTTGTACATATATTGAAAAAGTAGGCTTATATCGGGGCAATTTTTTAAAAAGACTAGCCTTTTGTAAAGTTTTTGAGCAAGTTTTGAGTTAAGACTTTGGCTGGTCTCATGCTTATGACATAAGCAGATGCCTTTTTATGGTGATTGCAAAGGAAGGAATTCAGTTCCTTCCTCACATAACCATTCCCATCCCCTTGAGATCCAGCAGCTTCCTGTGGGTCTCTTCACCCCACACCACTCCACTCTACTCACACACATCCATGTAGCGGACAGGGGAACTGGAGACAGTGAAGAAGAATCCATCTGTTTCCCAACAGCGACATACACAAGAATAAAGGTATCCTACAGGAGCTCCCAGAGGTCCTCAGAAGGTCCCAGAGGATGACATCATTGTTGTGCACCTAGCTATGGGGACAAAGCCAGACACTTCTTGGTCACTCCCAGATTCCACATGGTGTTTTGGGAGGGCACAGGAAGAAGGTGAGTCCTGTGGAAAGGAAGATGAGAGAGAGGGTATAGTTCCACCTGGGCAGATTGTTACCCTTCATCTCCCTTGCAAGATCTTGACCTTTAGTTTTGAGATGTAGGAAGGGAGGACTATATTATTTGCCGTAATTCCTTTGAGAATAGGAAGGATAAATATAGTTGATGATGATAGTAATGATAACAACAGAGTGACCAAATAACAAAAATGTTATATTTTTCAAATATAATATATTGCTTAATATTCCCACTAAGGCCATTTCTGCCCTACACTGTTATAATGCTATTATTCCACTTTCAACAACCTGTGGAATCCTAGGGTTTGTAGTTTACTTGAGGCCAAAGAGCTCTCTGGCTGAGAATTCTAAATGCCCCTTCCTAAACTGCATCTTTAGGATGTTCAAAGTAGAATAATAGTGCTATAACCGTGTAGTGTGGAAATGGCCTAAGACTTAATCTGAAGGGATTTTTTCAGCAAAGAGGTCCTCTAGACCATCTTTGCTATCTGCTGTGAGTGAAGGACATTTGCAGAAGATAGGAGAGAGTAGTTATCTTTTTTCCTACCTATCGCTCCAGCTCCTACAAATGACTCAAGTACCCAGGCCATAAAAGGTCCTTCCAAGCAGATGTTGTTATGGATGGTCCACCAGCACTAACTTGTGATGATGCAGAAGCCAGAGATATGAGACAAACCTAAGTCAAAACCAAAGAACAAATCTAAAAGCAGTAAAGCCAGAAGACAAGAATAACCAAGGATGCAACAGAGCTCAGAGAAAACTGTTGATCAAGCAAGGTTCAGCTAACACAAAAAGTCCTCTTATATTCCTTCCTGTCCAGTGGGCAATCTGGGCAAAGATGAGCCTGAAGGTCTGCTGGTTCACTCCATGGATAATCTGCACACAGAGACTCCACCTACTGTCAGGGAAGTACTGCAAGAGGGAAAGTAATGTCTTGGAAGTTAAGCCTCTCTGGTCCACCACTTCACCGTTGTGAAGGCCGTCAGCCCTATTCTTTCACACGACCACCTCCATAAATTCTGCATTAATATTATGCAGAAAACAGGTAAACTTCTACATCAGGGTGGATGACTATTGAAGATTAGGGGCTGCATTAGTCCCCTAGACACATTGAATGGCCACACCTTCACTGACCAGGTGGAACTCCATAAAAATTGACAAATCTTTTGACCCAAAATGCCCAAATACCCTTGAGGGAATGCTGGGGCATTTTTGCCATGTTCTTGGGCTATTCTGACAAAATGTCCATCATGCTGCTGGGGAGCATTTGGGGACATTTGGGGGCCCTGGGAGCCATGAAAATGGCCACAGAGGGCCACATGCAGCCCAATATCCAGAGTTTTCCCACTCCTGTTCTACATAATGTCTAGCATCACACCTATTGTGTTTCCTGCGTAATGTTTAGTGCCAGGCCTATGACTTTAACTTGGGAGAAACTTTGTACTTCACTCAGTGTGTACAATGTTAGATGACAACTCATATCCAGTGGAAGAATTATCACAGCTCAAAGAACACAAAGCATTCATGTCACCTTGAATCACCCTACATATAACACTCTTCAGTGGAGACAGTAGACACCTTTGACTGTGAGTCATCGATTAACACCAGACCAAGTGATGTGTGTCTATATGAGAATCAATCCTCTGTTGGTCTGAAGATTCTGAAGTGCAGGGGGTGAAAAAGATTAAGTAACTTGTACATAGGATGTACGTGGTCAGAGTTTTTTCGCATTACTCCAAAGGATCTGAGAGTACCAGCCAATTCTTGTGCCTCACTGGGACCCAACAAAAAAGCACCCCCTGTCAAAGCAAAAGTCTTGACTTTACAAGAGGTCATTTGGGGAGGTCTATCATCTAGCCAAGAATGAGGAACCAGAGAAGAATTCACCAAAGACAAATAAGTGATGGGGAAAGAGAAGAGATAGGGGATGTCAAAGATCTGATAGATGCATAGGAAGATTTGATCTGGGTATGTGCAGAATTTAAGACCCATACCAACACTATCGCTGCACAAAGGGATAAAGCCAAACTTGAACCTACAGCCATAACTAGTGACAAGCTTAGTACCAGGCACGGGATCTGCTGTGTGCTCCCTGATCATCCTACACCAGTTGAGGAGCTGGAGATGTTTCAGTCCATAAGCAGCAAGCAGAAGGACTCATGCATGTAAGGAAGAAGCAGCTGTCTCTCTTGATAATGTAATCCTCACTATCAATAAGATGTTGCAACTACTTATCCTGCTGGGTCTCTGGGAAATATACTGCACTGCCTTGAGACGTCAGCCTGATTCATGCTGCAGGACTATGGCACTATGATTCTACATTAACCGCCATGGTTGCATCCTATGGATTCCCAAGATTTGTTGCTTGGTGAGGCACTAGAATGCAGTGGTAGATAATTCCAAATACCTCAGAAAACTACAAATCCCAAGGTTCCGTAGGATGGAACCTTGGCAATTAAAGTAGTATCAACTATACGTGTGTAGTATGAAAAAGACCAGAGAATTCGACCCAGTAAGCCCACACAGGGCATATCCAGAAATAGAGATAACCTCTTGCCAGCACCATGCTGCTGCTTATTCCTCATTTCCCCAGTGATATATTCCTGGAGGCAGCACTTCATTTTCATTTGTAGTGAATGATTAAGGACATTTTTGTCATCTATTTATTTTCAAAGGTTAAGCATAAAGGCACCGGGGTGTCCATGTGCTGTAAGGGTTAGAGCTCAGGCCTAGGAGCAGGGAAACCCAGGGCCAGATCCCTGTTCAGCCACGGAACGAACTGAGTGATCTCGAGCCATTCAACCAATCTCATATGCCCTTTTCGCATGGGGTTATTAACGTGGGTCAATGTGTTTTGGCACAGAGCTGTTCTGCACATGACAGCGAACTAGGTTTGCTTTGTTTCCCATCATTCCGCACGTAATCCCGTCATTCCGCACATTAATGCGCCCCCACGTGGTGGGAAAGCACGCTATTTGAAAACTGCAAACAAATTCAAAACAATTCTTAAGATCGAGCAGATTCGGACTTTCTCAGTGGTGCAGATAAGTACATTCGCACCGATGCAAATTGGTGGGCAGCGGAGGGTGGGGAGTGGGCGTACTCACCTTCTCCAGCTGTCCCTGCCCACCAAAGGACAGGCAGGTGCCATTTTCTGTTTTGTTCAGCAAACTTTAGAAAATGGAGTAACCGGACAAAACATGGCACAGGCATGCTAAAAGGAGAGAGCTGTTTTCTATTTTGCAAATGTTTTATTGTACTTGCCGGCATTAGACACACTGCTCTGTAAGAGCACCCTATTTTCAGACTATATTATTTAGGACAAAATATTTTTGTACTCTGTTCCCAGTTCCTGTCCTGTCTGCTTGGGTGGGGGGACCTCCCTGCCTAGGCAGAAAGAAGAGGCTGTGTGTGTGTGTAAGAAGCTCCTTTCCCCCCCATCCTTCTCCTCCTCATGAGGAAACTTTCCTGCTGAGGTTGGAAGGGAAGCAAGAGACTGTGTACGCATGCACGTGTGTAAGAAGCTCCTTCCCACATTCCTCTCCTCCTGACGAGGGAGGGAAGGAGGGAGGGTGCGTACGTGCGTGCATGCGTACGTGTGTGCACACGTGCGTGTGTGTGTAAGAAGCTCCTTCCCCCGTTCCTCTCTGGCCAGGATCGTGTTGGCGGCAGGGCGGAGATGAGCGGGGAGTGCTAAATCGCTTTCCCAACTTTGCTCTGCCAGGTGATCTGCACCCCATTTTCAGAAGGCATTTGGGGGAGGGAGTGCCTCTTATACAGTGGCAAATATGTACCTACATAGGTACATACGAATATACCAAGCCAAAAGAGAAAAAAAGCCAATCACAGCCGCCGGGGTGGGGTGAAGGGAGTAGTGGGAGTGGTCACTGCCGAAGTAGTGCGGATGCATGAACTCACACTCCTCCGAATCAAAAGGAAACATGTGGAGGAGCTGTGCAGAAGCAAATGAGGGAAAGCCCATGTTATTTGGACCCGATAAGACATGGTAAGAAACAGCATGAACCACTTCACGTGCCTCGTGAGGAAAGGGCCATAGCGTTGTTGCTGGGTGGTAGATTCTGGGAACTGTAGTCTCAAATAATTAACTTTACCAATCTTAAGTATGCACGGATTGGGGAGAGGTACCAACACTGTCATGGAAGAAAGATATGGTTGGAGATGTAGTTTTCAGGACCATAGACAGATCATTGGAAACAAGCAATTTATTGCAAGAATCCCAGCTCCAACAGATGTCTTACACCAGGACTGGTAGAGATTCCAATACTCTTCTGTTGTTGTTGTTGTTGTTTTGTGTGTGTCTTCAAATCATGAACATGTTTATTCAGACATAAGTCTTGTTGAATTAAATGGAATAGAATCATAGAATCATACATTTGGAAGAGACCCCAGGGGCCATCCAGTCCAACCCCCGCGACGTAGGAACACACATCAAAGCATTCCCAACAGATGGCCATCCAGCCTCTCCTTAAAAACCTCCAAAGAAGAAGACTCCGCCACACTCCACTGAGGCAGCCTATTCCACTGCCGGACAGCTCTGACTATCAGGAAGTTCTTCCTGAGGTTCAGGTGGAATCTCCTTTCCTACAGTTTGAATCCATTGCTCCTTATCCTAGTCTCTGGAGTGGCAGAGAACAAGCCCACTCCCTCCTCAACATGAGATTCCTTCAAATATTTAAACATGGCTATCATGTCCCCTCTTAACCTTCTCTTCTGCAGACTAAACATACCCAGCTCCCTAAGCCGTTCCTCGTAGGGCATGGGTTCCAGACCCTTCACCATTTTGAGCACTCTCCTCTGGACACGTTCCAGCTTGTCGACATCCTTCTTGAATTGAGGTGCCCAGAACTGGACACAGTATTCCAAATGAGGCCCTAACCAATGCAAAATAGAGTGGTACCATTACCTCCCTCGATCTAGACACCATACTGCTATTGATGCAACCAAGAATCATGTTGACTTTCTTGGCTGCTGCATCACACTGCTGACTCATGTTCTGCTTGTGATCTACCAAGACTCCTAGATCCCTTTCACACGTACTGCTATCCAGCCACATGTCACCCCCCATCCTATATTTGTGTCTTCCATTTTTTCTGCCTAAGTACAGGACCTTACAAACATCTTAGGGCAGTGGTTCTCAACCTGTGGGTCCCCAGATGTTTGTGGACTTCAGCTCCCAGAAGCCCTAGCCACTATGGTCAATGCTCAGGGCTTCTGGGAGCTGAAGTCCATGAACATCTGGGGACCCACAGGTTGAGAACCACTGTCTTAGGGGGAAATGAACCTGGTGGATGCTCCTTGCCCTTAGTAGAACTGACTATCACGACCCAGATTTGAGGAGTGCCAAGTACTCAGTTTGAATATTGTTGTTGTATGCCTTCAAGTCATTTCCAACTTATGATGTCCCTAAGGGAAATCTATCATAGGGTGTTCTGGGGCTGAGAATGTGTGACACACTCAAGGTCACCCAGTGGGTTTCCATGGCTGAGCAGGGAATCGAACCCTGATCTCCAGGGTCATAGCTCAACACTCAAACCATTACACCACGTCTTGTTCGAGAATTGTCAACTTGTGGAGGACCAGCACCTCTACAACCTGTAACTCTCTCTTGTAAGCCTGCACCATCCTTTCTAGGGGACAAAGATCCTTAAAATAGCAGTTCCTATCAAGAGAACTGTATTTAGGAATTGGGATTCAGGATTGTTCAGGATTAAAGAAGGAGCCTCCTTGTGCGGCTGGTGATATGAGTAACATAGATTTGACCATTTCCTCTCACATCAAACTGAGTACTTGGCGCTCCTCAAATCTGGGTCATGACAGTTCTACTAAGGGCAAGGAGCATCCACCAGGTTAATTTCCCCCTAAGCTGCTTGAACATTCAGATCTACTTCCTTCTTGCTGGTGACATTGTCTCTCCCTCTCACTGTACACACACAGTGTAGAACTGGAGGCTCATCCCCATTCTAAGGCCATTTCCACACTAGCCTGTTCTAGTGCTATTATTCCATTTCCAACACCTAAAAGACTCCTCCCTAAACTGCAAATCCCAGGGTTCCATAGGATGTTGAAAGTAAAATAATAGGACTATAACAGGCTAGTGTGAAAATGGCCTGACTAGTATGTCTTGACTGAAAAAGCTACCAGTCATTGTGGTTTTAACACTCACTGAAGAAATATCAACTTTTCATCATGACAATCAGCACACAAATCAAGGAAGCCACAGATCAAGGAAGCCGCAGTTTGCAAGGCCTGAGTAGGGTTGTTGATGACCAGGACTCTAGAAGTTCTCACTTACAGGGTCGCCATAAGTTACAGCTGACTTGAGCACAATTAAAAAGAACAACAAGTCTATTTTAAAAAATATTACCCAAAAGCCATGAGTGTACCTAACCCATAGTAACTGAGGACTGTTGCATTTTTCTGTCAAGTAACTCTCCTACTTGTCCATAGTGATTTCCTATATATCAGTGGCATTTCAGTAGATGAGCATCAGCATTCAGCACTGTTCTGTCAATGATATTGAGTCTGCAATTAGATGCTATTGAAAGGGGCCAAGTAAGATTGGTGTCATTTATCCACTGTGTAAGCCAAGGAAGCCCTGGAGATATATAGACCTGTCCATTCCACCTCACACACACAGAAAAGGTACCATTTGGGGCCCACCCCTCCCCCAGTCTGTCTGTGCCGTTTCTTTGCACTTCATTTAACTCAAATCCCCTTTAGCAACTGTCATGTTAATTAGTCAGATGGTTAAAGTTAATGATCTATTTCATCACAGTGTTGTGTTCACTAACTGTTGCATCACTTGCAAGTGTTACTGTTTAAAAAGCAGTCTTTGCAGCTCTGTCAACATGTTTCTCAGCTGAAAAAAAAAGACTGACACAATGCAGCTCCCCCAAATTGGCTGGTGGGATGGGAGCAGGGAAAGAAAACCACTCAGTGTGAGAATTAAGATCTCTCCAAGACCAACAGCTACTAGCACACAAACATTTTACTGAACCATAATTTAGTATTGCTATATGTAGCAAGTGAGCTAGCAAGGTATAAGTGGCTTGAGTATTGGACTAGAACACTGAGAGACCAGGATTCCGAATCCTTATTTGGCCATACAAACCCACTGGCTGACCGTGGGGAAGTCACATTCTCTCGGCCTCAGAGAAGGGAAAAGGCAAACCCCCTTGAACAAATCATGCCAAGAAAACCCAAAGATAAATTTGTGTTACCCTGATTTCTGGGGTCCCTTGGGGGACACCTCAATGTGCTCCATGTGATGGAAAATGGAAACTAGCCAGAGCACGAGCTATAGCAATGCAAGAGGCAGGGTAACCTAGCAGGTTCTTTTTACCCAGTTTTTACGGGATCAGGCCAAGCCAAAAACCAAACAAAAATGTCCAATAAATTATTTTATTGAATGAAAATCTCACGCAGCAACGCAATCACTCATACACGCACCCAAAAGCTATTAAGAAGCAAAAGAGAGGAAATTGGACAGAGGGAGTATTGAAGGGGTGTTGTTGGAGTAATACTGCTCCTTTTCCTGAAGTCCTGGGTCCGGGAAGGCAGCAGAGAAGTGGAGCTCAGCACAGAGAGGGCTGAGGGGATCACTCAACGGACAGAGAAACGGTCTGCTGGGATGACTGGGACTGATCCAAAGAACTGCTCAAAAACTGGGACTATTTGTAAGGGAAAAGGTACCTGGAGGACTAATCCTTTCCTGGGGAGAACAATGGGTGTTGGAGCGATAATGAAGCTCCACCATGGGAATTTCCTTCGTGTGATAGGATTGCAAGGTGTTGCCCAAGTCTCAGGATCTTCGGCTGTGTCAGTTTGTGGTGTGACTTCATGTAAATGATCCTCGCCTGATGGAATATTTGCTCAACTTGGGGCAGACACACTAATCCCCTCAAGTCGGTGTCTCGGGGCTGAGGACCCTTTGTTTATTGTGGGTTTACACATCTTGAGGTTTCCTGGGGCTACGTGACAGGGGATTTTACTGGTCTGACCTGGTTTTCAGTCTCTTGACTGTGCCTGCCTACGTGCCCCTTCGGGGGAGCTCTCTGGCACACAGAATCATATTTTAACATCAAAATTGTAGACCCTGGGATAGGGTTTCTCCATTGGAGAATTTGCCTTAGGGTCACCATAAGTCAGAAATGACTTGAAGGCACACAATGGCAACAAACACATAGCAAATACAGTTCTTTGAATGCCAGCCTTTATATAGCCAAAATGGTCCCAAAAGACTTCACAAAACTATAAAATCTATAGAAGTACAAAAAATGTTAAGGGAAATACCCCCAACCCCAACAATTCAAAGAGGACTCAGAAGTCTCAGTGAGAATTGAATACTGGCAACTTTAGAGGGAACGCAAAATCATTGGAAGAGAAAATCCTCAGAAATGACATGGCCAGATGGCTGCTTGGCCACAATAAGAACACTCCCTTCATTTCCTTGAAGGCCCAACTTGTATCTTATCTGTCTGAGCTACTGTCCAAATAAAAATTCAGTCCTGCAGCCCTCTTTTTCTATGGTTCTTCTCAAGGTAAGTCAGTAAGTAGCTGAGATTAGAGTGTTCCATAATGGTTAGAGTGCTGGACTGAAAAGACCCAGGTTCAAATTCCCAATAAACCATGTAGCACAATGGGTTACTTTGAGGGCGTTTCTCTCCTCCCCGCCCCGCTACTTTCCCAGTGTTACCTAACTGGTGACACTGGGGATACCATTAACTGGTTTATTTGTTTATTTTCCAATTCCCAGACTATTACAAACAATATCACAAACAATGTCACAAACCAATAGCCAATATCATAAACAATAGCCAAACTTGTAAGCCTTGTCATAACCTCATCCATTTGCCAGAGTAAGGAACCGTTCATTGCTTCCCCCTTTTCTCTAGATTCTACTCTGGGGGGAAAACTATGACTTTGTATCTCCCCACAACTGTGCTACTGTCTTTATCCAGCCCTTAACAGCCCCCTAATTGATTCCTGTTCCAGGAATCAAGTGTGCCTTGTAAAGTCTTGACCAAACATTCACCTCGAGTTTTTGCAGTTCTAGGAATACAGCAAAAGCTACAGGATTATCAATCCCACCAGAGTGCTGGGAGGTTGCATTCAGTAAGTGTAGCTTCTCATGTAACAGTGCTATGATATTCATCCAAATTTGTCCTTCTGCACTGCTTCAAATGCACAGGTGCTGATGCTGTCTAACAGGGGTTGAGGACAGTGCTTTTTCCAGGCATTTTGTCTGTTGTTCTCAAGAGCCCCAGCCAACACAGCCAATGGTGAGATGTGGGAGCTGTAGGACAACACATCTGAAAGGGCCTCCTTCTGGACAGAATCTGGCAGCAGTTCTGTGCAAGCTGGAACAAGATTGTGAGGACAAGTACCTACACCTGTTGGCATTCAAAACTGAAATGGAAACTTACTGTCATTAGCAACTGTGGCATTTGGGAAATTTCTGATCTTGGATGTCTACATTTGCAAAATTCTCTCAACATGTTATGTTCCAAAGATCAGAAGAGTAGATGATGCAAAACACAGCTCAAATTCATTTGCTGTGGTGGTTTCCTAGAACCGTTCTCCCTTCACTGGGAAGGACACATGGTGAGCAACTTGTCTGGAACATATGGTGCTGAAGTTGCAACCCTATAAGTCTTTAGCAGCTTCTGTCAGTGGTGCAATATCAATTATTTCTACATAAATACCAAAAGATTCCTCCAGCCTATTGTCAGAATAAATGTATATTTAAATGTGTGTGCATCTCTTCTTATGAGCAACCACATTTGCCTCTGGAATGAAGAGTCATGCCTTCCTGTGGGGAGCTAAATTAAATGTTTAGATGCCATGTGTTTGCTTTTGCAGCTGCAGAAGATCTGGGGGTTAAACTGGAAGATGGTACCAGCAGGGGAATCATTCCTCAGGCAACCAAAGTCGACCTACTGGCTCTTTGATCTGTGTTTCAAGCATGAAACAGGATAACTGTCACCTTCCTCTTACAGAAACTTCAGGACTGATCCCTTACATACACCGCAAACAGAAAGATTTTCCAAGGAAAAGAACATTTTGGGGTTTCACTATGGTGTTAGGTTTGATCTCCCTGTGGCCAACTGCTGTGCCAACTCAGCCTGGATCTGTCAGGTAAATGGTTTATCTTCAAAGCTTCCCAGGATTGCAGTTCAAACTTTTGATATCACCATATTATCTATCTGTAACACTGCAGGCTTTCATCAACAGACAGAATCAGAAGATATCCTGTATTACAAAGCTGTCCCGAAGATGAAAGAAGTTAAACACAGGCTAACAGCAAGACCACATGCCAAGAGATCTAGAGATCTTTTTCAATAAACTATCCATTTAAAAAGCAGAGGTTGCATACACTGCGATAAGCAGTATTGCACTAGACTGTATTGTCCATTGCTTCACGTACAGAGAACGTTCAGGTTCTTTGGACAGAGAACATTCAGGTTAAATCCCTGCTATCTCTGTTTAAAAAAATTAGGACTGGATAGCTCTGTCAAGACTATGTCCACGAGCTTTCTTTTTTTTCCACTTCCAAGCATGTTCCAAACCAACTCCTTCAACATGTGTTTCTTTTTTAATCAGGAAAATGTTTTTAATTTGTTAACATATGCCTAAAGATGTGGATGTTGTTCAAATTGTACACAAGTTTTGTTGTTAGAGATCCAGTGCGGTGTGATGATTTAAGCATTGGACTACCATCCTGGAGACCAAAATTTGATTCCTCGCTTGGCCATGGAAACCTACTGGGCAACCTTGCATACATCACACATACTCAGTTTCAGAAAACCTTGTGATAGGTTCACCTTAGAGTAGCCATGTTGGAAATGACTTAAAGGCACACGGCAACAACAACAACACAAGTTTTACACGCATCACCTCACTGATTAAACTACTTTTGTATTTTTGATATGTGTGTCTTCTCTTTCTGCATTTTTCAAAGGTGCATGGCAGGCTCCCTTTTGAATTTTAGGTGTTCCTAGGACCCATTGCTGAATTTTGAAAGATCCACACTAACAAAGTAAAGCTTGAAAATCCAGAATATTTGTCCCATATGAAAAGACACTTCCTGTTAACATACAAATTCTGGCTATGGATGACTTGCTGACATCTTGAAATCACTGTATCTACATTAACTCTTCCATTTCCCAGGAACTGTGACATGGAAATGTGTACCTTTTATTATATGTTTTTTACCTGTTCTGAATAGAAAACATTTCTAGTCCTCAATTGTACAGGTTTGAGGCATGAAGTGCACCTGGTCCAACATGTGTTTCCAAGTGGTACAGACTGGAGAAGCTAATCCTCCTTCCTGCAAAAAATCTGATTGAATGGGTTCCTCACACATCCCTAAAAGGGATCTGGTAGCAGATGACAGAATGGGCTTTTTTTCTGCCTTAGACCAGTGGTTCTCAACCTGTGGGTCCCCAGATGTTTGTGGACTTCAGCTCCCAGAAGCCCTGAGAATTGACCATAGTGGCTGGGGCTTCTGGGAGCTGAAGTCCACAAACATCTGGGGACCCACAGGTTGAGAACCACTGCTTAGACGTTGGGGAGCAACTGCTAGTCAAAATAGACAACACTGAGCTAGATGAGGTATAATTTGACCTGAGATAATGTAACTTTCTGTGTCTAATCCCTGGGACTTTTCACAAGTACAGTGGCTTGGTGATTTTTATTATTCCTCTACATCATGTTTTTAATTCTGTAAAGCCATGTACCTCTGCTCCCTCCTTTTTACAGTGGCTTTTTGGGCACTATGGTTGTGTTTTCTTTGTTGCACTTTATGGCACTCTCACTTTGAGTGTGGCTGTTTTAACTTGTTCTTGCTTTTGTCTTATAAGCCAGTTAGCAAATATCTGCCAGGGGAGTCTACAGACAGCATAAATAATAGATCCGATGTTTTCTAGTCCCCCGGTTCAGCCTCCAGCATCTTTAGGTAGATCTGTGAAAGACTCCTGTCTGAAACCAAAGAGAACCCCTGACATTCAGCACAGGAAATACTGGGACAGTCTTGTTTAACACACCTCGTGGATCCCTATGTCCATATCTGGCACATATCTGGTTCCTTTGCTCACCAATGCATAGGATGACTGTTTTTACTCCCAGTGTGTCATGAGAACCCCATAAGCTCTAAGTCTTACTTTTCAGAGAAGGTGTCATCAAGTTCTAGGTCCAGGCAAAACAGTTTCCTGACAAAACGTGGCAAATATATGCCTCTAGAAGTACACTTCCCAGGAACCCAGGCTTCTCTGTGGCTCCAAGTCATATCTATAATTAGTAACAAACACCGGTTTGCTGCCACATAATGTGTGAAGTGATAAGGGATGTGAAAAACTCTGTCTTGGATTCTTTGCATGTCACCTGCATTCCCTTCCCATCTGTTGTTTGTATCGAGATTTTGTTCACTGCAAGACTTTGGTTCTTCTTCCCACCTGTTTGTTTATTTAATATCTCACCTTTTTCCCAACACAGGAGTCAAAGCAGTTCATATTCATTTAAAACAAAATGCAATTAAAAATTATTAATGCAAAAGTTAGGTGTTAAACGACAGCTCTGTGTAGAAAACACAAATTAAAATCAGGTTTTAAAACATATTTAAGACATAATAAATTAGAAACACCACACACATGGGCCATTTCTGCCATATACTGTTACAGTGCTATTATTCCACTTTCAACATCCTATGGAATCCTGGGGTTTGCAGTTTATTTTTTATTTTTTTATTTTTTTTTATTCATTTACACATACAACATATAACAACACTCAATACAGCAAACAATACAGATTACACATTACACATTACACTTCAAACAATAAAGTTACACATCCCGTTACCCCCCCACCCCACCCATCATTGCTGAAATTGACATGCTTCTTTATCTGTCACCTCCCTCTAATTCATTAAATATATATATTTATTTTA